>JAOUZG010051061.1:1089136-1126340 GCA_026289955.1 Argiope argentata
CACATATTAGTTGATAAATTTGAATTCGATCATTATTATCAAACTTTATATTCTTCGTATATATATATATATATATATATATATATATATATATATATATATATATATATATTCAAGGATAAGTTGAATCTTATGTAATCTTTTTTTCGGCGATTTTGCTATTTGGATGCAAAGTTTTCGACAAGGTACAACAATATAAAAATTTTCAAATAACATCCGTTAAAAATAAGAAATAGACATTAATTTCGCACGCACTGTGTATATATACTTAAAACATAAAATCAGTCATTCAGTCATTATATATATTACATGATAATTAACATTATTATCGAACATATAATCAATTACAATCAGACACTTTTAAAATACTTTTTTAAGATTACAAGTTGAGCATTATTTACCCTTTTGACTGACGACTTTATAAAATCCTTATTTAGATGCAATGTAGGTTTTCTGTTTTGGAATCACTCCAGGAAAAAATTCTAAACTTTTAAAAATAGATCCAGATACTTTTGAAGCAAAACCAGAAATTATTTATATGCAATGGTATAATGTTGTAACATATTTCTTCGCCTTAGTAGCAAAAGGTAAAATCGCTACCAAGTGAAAATAGTAGGATAGAGTAAATCCAAATTAAAGTTTTAACTTTTCCCGTGTTTTTTTTTTGTTGTTTTTGCTGCTGCTGTTGTTGTTCTGTGAAATTTGAAGTACCCGAGAATTTTGAAAATTAAAATTATATTTGAATACCTTTTCGAAAACAAAAATAAAGGATTGCGTGAGATTAACACCAACAGATAAGATTTTATTTGACCAAATGGAAAATATTTAAAAAAAAAAAAAAAGGTAGGCGTTTGACAGATCCGTTCCGTTCAAAACTTGCCCCATTAAACCCAAATATCTCACCTTTTTCCTATTCAAAAAACCCAATTAAAATATCCACCTTCAAAACTCTTCTTTTCATCAATTGGAAGGAGCCGGAATATAAATGAAGAACTCGCTATACAAAAAGGTACCGATTGTAGGAAGAAATTGTTAAAAAACATGAAAAAGGATCCTTTCAATTTAGCAATTCTATTGGATCTGTGTGACGTTGGGAAGGGGGACCCATGCCCCGTTCCTCTATTCATCCAGGCCCAATTTCGGCCCCATGTCCCGCGAGATAGAATCTGACATTGGGATGGGGGGTGGAGGAGCAAGATAGATTACCGCGAGGAGCTTTTCCAAACCGCATGGAATTTTCTGCGCCAGACTACCGAGCAATGCAGGAAAACCGACAGCACAGGCGGCAGTAATTACTTGGAATTCTTTCACCTGCTTTCAAAGCGGATGCAGATTAGAAAACACTCCACTCCCTCACCTCCCCCCCCAAACGATTTTTTTCCAATGAGGGAGTATTTATTAGAGGATCTAATTCGTTTGATTGGACAGATAGATATCACCGCATTATCGAGATGAAAAAAAGAAATTAACAGCGGGTAATTAATTCGTAAGAAAAGAACAAGCTGTAAATTAATCTGCTTTTTCAGCAAGTATCTGTAAATTCAACAGCAAAACAGAAGCAGTTTGTTTAGCGTACTTGTAAAAAGAGAGCATTTGTTTTCCAACTCTATGTTAACAGTACAGCTGTCTACTATATTGATTTTTTCGGACCTAACAGTGTTTCGATATCCTCAATATCCCTTTTAAAAAGTTGATAAGTTTGAGGTGGATAAAAATCATATTCTTCAAATTTTGATATTGAATTGAGATTTTATTTATAAAAGATGCTAAACAATTTAATGGGCGATGCTTCCACGTCGCTCAAGAAAATCAGATTAGAAAATTTACAAAAAAAAAAAAGAATTATCTAGAAAAAATGAGCCAATTTTTATAAATCTGTAAATATAAAGGACGAATGAAGATAATTGATTGATATAACGTTAAAATATAAAAATAAATTGCTATGGTATTTATGGCATAAATCCAAAATTCAACATCTAAAGAAGATAGAAAGGCCTTTTTTTCTGTATGATGTTTTCTATCTTGTGTCTCTTATGGACATGAAAAAGCATTTGTTTCTTTAATATTTAATGGTCCATGGACAAGACCGTGAATGCCATAAGCGCTCATATTTTCATTTGCAGAGAACCCGCACATAATAGTTATGGTCTTCGTACTATAGTAAAGAAAACCTGTACTTGTGTATTATGAACTTCGTGAGACTGGCGAACAATAGTTACGAAAGAGTCTATCAGAGTGCGATGTTTGGACTTTTTTTAGGCTGATTGAAACCAAAATTTGAAACAGAATTACAATTATAGTCGCAAAATCATATCCCAAATTCCATTTATTTAAATCAATGCATTTTTGAGCTCATGTGCATACGGAAGTGCAGACAGACAGACAGTCTGTTAATTCTTGTCAGATTTGGATCCAAACTTAATATAAATCTGTATTTCATATTACAAAACTTTTGTTCCAAATTTTCCACACCTAGTTGTTTACATTTTGTAATTACCGTGTCCACTTGTACTCGTGCAGCCGTGATTGGATTTTGCTCAAAATTTGATAAAAATGTACAAATTTGATGTAAAGTTTAAATACCAAATTTCATCTGCCCAGTTTAAAGCGTTTTTATCATGTTTACAGGCAGATAAACATAATTAAAATGAAATATTTTACAGACTCATGGAAGTCTCAAACTTGGAGATTTCTAAAGATTTTGGGGGTCGATTTTTTTTAATGAATACTATACTTTTCTCTTTCTTTCTTTGAATACTTCGTATACTAGAAAGTACGAAATTTAGTCTGCAGAGTAGAATAAAGTTTTTCTAAAAACCACATCAAAAGATGTGGTTTTTAGTTACTTATTACATTGCTCTCATACTTGCTTTTTAATATGCTGTTCAATAGACACTTGATCAAGGTATAACAACATGACTAAATTGATTTATGTAAACGGCGTGTTCATAAAACATCAAAAGGAGTTCAAACGATAAAATTCGGTGTATATTAACAGTAAAATATGCGGTTTTGGTTCCAAAAGACGTCTACCTGAATTACTAGGAGGCTGAATTTTGTTGCTGCGAGTATGATAATATGATGGTTCATAAAAGAAAAGCAGTTGCCAAATAAAAATTAAACATTCAGTCTTAAACAATACAAGACAAAGCGAAAGCAATTTGTCTACCAGAATTACTAGGATGCTGAATTTTGTTTCTCCAAGTATGATAACATCATGTATGACCAAAGAAAAGCAGTTGCCAAATAAAAAATAAGCATACAATCTCTAAACCATACGACAAAGTTTATTTTTTAATTTAAAATGTTATTTTAAAGATAAATGTGGCATATTCCTATGGATGCATGCAATACATGACGTATTCAACAGCAGCTCTAAATACATAGTGTTGATAAGTAGAAGTGACGCTACTCTCTATTTAGTATTTCTAACCAAATGCATAAGTTTAAAATTCGTGATAAAGGAGCAGTATAATATATTAAGTTGGTCAAAGGGATTTTGAAACGCATAAGGTAAAAGAATGACTTAAATCTAACATATTACTTCGATTTGTTGCTATCATGTAAAAACTGCAAGATATACTGTCTACCTGGGTTGTTATCAATATCTCAGGTCTGACTATCATGAATTAATTAAAGAAGTTTGAAATGGAAAATCTCATACATGTTGTCTAACTTAAAATTTTCTTAAGAAATTATTATTCATAGTATAATTTAGATGTAAACATATGATAACATTTGAGGTTTTATCCTCTTTTCAATAAAATATTCTTTATCAATAATTTTCATGAACACTGAAATAAAAAATAATCACTGAAACACTGATTGAAACAAATAGTGATCCACTAACAGTAACAGCCGAATACAAAATAAAAATAAATGTCAAAAGAAAATATTAATAAAAAACTTCAATTTGGCCGTTGAAGGGAGAATATAAAGAATCGAATAAAATACAAAATAATGAAAAACTGCAGATCTCAGATCACCGACATTTGCTATTTATTTAACCTTAGGTTTATTCACACATCTATAAAACAGTCAATTCAAACATAAACATATATCAATTTCTAGATGGGAAAATGGAAGTTAGGATGATGACGTAGAACAAAAGGGCTGGGTTACATTTAACTCCAAGCTGCGTTGCAGACAGTGATGGATCATTATATTATATATATCGACAGTCAGAAATTTATGAAAGGAGAAAATAATGCAGCTTCAATATATAGCTTGTTGAGAATCATATAATAATAGTGACAGATATCCTTGAAAAGAGGAAACAATGCCTGAAAATTTGCTCTTAACATGTGGCATTTGGTGCCGTCTGCAAGGAAGGAATCGAGATATCTTTTCGTATGTTTCCATCGTCTATTTCAAGCTCATCGTTTATTAACATTTGGTATTCTTAAGTCGCAAATCTATTTTTTTCCCCGGTTATGTCACTAAGGCACTCAACAGGTGTCTTCTCCTTGTGTACAGCCAACCACCCCGCCACCACTGAACGTAGCAGTTGGTACTCAACAGGGAGTGGAATAAACGGATATCCCTTTGGAATTTTTAAGGAATATTTGCTATTAGAAAAGCTTCCAAAAACCTCCCATATCAGTCTGACAGTTTTGAATAATACTGATTAAGAGCTCAATAAGAGAATATGATCTAATACTCTCAGTCACCGATTCTCAGCGACGGCATGCCTTAATTTAACAAGCCAGTGGTATGCCATTATTGGCGTTGCAAGAATACATTTCACCGTCATACTTCTATTTTTTGGCTCCAGTCATATTTGACTTTATAGAATGAAATAAACGCATTAAAATTTTGTCTTATTATTCTCTCCCTGCCCTCATTTCAATCCTCAATCTTGCCATCTCTTACCCGACTACGCAACTGACAGGTTGATATTCACTTGTCTGATGTGTAATACTATTTAATTCCTATGACGAACAATGCTATTTAAATTCTATGACATTGAATTCTATTTAATTTCTATGACGTGCAATACGTTTTAAGTACCGATATCAGAAAATAGGCTTATGATATGCAGTATTTTTTTAGTTATACCTATGTATAACTACAATTTAAAGCAGAAGGAGCTCAGAATGTCCCACTGAATTATATTATGGTGATTCTGTATTGTGAATGCAAAGAATTATATAGGATAAATTTCTATTTTTATATCAAAATATTTTTACAAAGTTTCAGAAGAACACAAGTAAGAATCATATATTGTTACAAGATATTGAGGACTCCGTCCACTTATTTCAAATTTTCCAACGCATACAGAATCCCAAATGACTTGTAAAGTCATTGAATTAATTACATTCGAAGAGTTTTCGTTTCCTCCCACGGCGAATTGCATCATTTGAAAGCCGGATCAAGAATATTCATTCTCTTGCTCTTAAGAGGATTGTGGAGGATTATTTGCCCTCTATAATAAGGTTATTGGAAATTCAGAGTCTATTAAACACAGTATATGCGCAGTGTGATATCAAATTAGCTATTCAAAGATATATTTTCATTTATTCTAAGCATAACAAATGAGTCTACGGAGCATGAGATTTTAAAAGTTTAAAAATTGTGATTTACACGTAAATAACATTTTTGTAAGTTTAATTTTACAGTTTAAATGCTTTATTATTAACTAAAAAAATAGTTTTGTTTTGTTGTATTAAACATTCAGTTTTCATGAACTCGGAATTCATTTTACAACCAACCTAATACCTGGGTGCAATTGTCAGATGATGAATATGTACTTAAGCTGGCAATTTCCTCTACGAACCTCTATATCCCACCAAGAAAAGAGTTAAAAATAAATCGGAGAGAGGCTCAAAAGTGAAATTAGCTAGCAGAATACAAGCTGACGTAACTTTATAAAAGTTAGGAATTTTGACCTCTAAGATTAGTTCTCGGCAATTGAATTTTTACTTAGATGTAACTTTTGCAAATAGGGTTAAATAGATTTTTAGCGACAAAATTATTGCATATTTTATTAACTCTCTTTCTTGTCTGTCTGTTTGTTTATTCTGTATAAATTTTGCAATCCATAAAAAATACCGACTGAGGAAGGCATGTCATGTCGTTAAGCCACTGGGAAGCTAGTTAAAGCTTTTAGTTAGAGCGCTGGATTCGCATGCCTTAGGCTGCGAGTTCGAATCCACCAACTAAAGACTCTCCATGTGTATGCGTGTGTGCGTGGTGGCTGATGCACGTTAAAACTACCGTGGTCAGAAAGTCCTCCATGTCGACAGTAATGTCGCTGGGGGTACTAGGACAGAGGTGATCATTCTCAGTTGTTGTTGTTACTTATAGCACTTGCCATGGACAAGCCCCCCTGATACATCAGCAGATTTTAAGCCGGAAATATACATCTCTTTTTTACAAGTAGCACCATCTAGGGCCAAGAGTACGACTTTTTAGGGGGCGGATTACATTCATGCAAATTCATTCATTCATCTCAGATCGTAATTTAGACCTGGTACAGGGAACGATCATCCCTGGGCCAGTACCCCCAGTGATATTACTCTCGATATGGAGGACTTTGCGATCACGAACAGATTTAACGAGCGCCAATCGCCACACACTCGGGGATTCTTTTGGCCAGTGAGCTTCGAACCCGTAACCTAAGGAGTATGAGTCCAACGCTCTACCAACCAGGCCATCTCGGCCCATCATTCTCAGTTCCAGATCCAAATAACGATCCGTAGATAAATGAATGAAATGCAGGAATGAAGTCCACGTCCACCCCGTAAAAAGGGTTTGTGACGTGTGTGAGCTAAAGTTCAGACTTCTGCCTCCGGGTGCTCAGGGGTCCATACCCTCAGAAGCTACTTCCCCCATCCTTCTGGTGTAAAGCGGAACGCGGCAACAATAACAACAATATTATGTAAGTTAATTCTACTGTAGTTTAGTTGGAAGCAAACAGCCAAGCCCCTCAAAAGTCGCGGCATGTAGTTCAATGGAAAATTGAATGTCAGCCTATGTGAATCATTTGATTCACAGTTAGAGGGTTAATGATATGTTATAGAAGTAACTAGAAACTATTAAGATCCACAATAGATTGAGAATATCAAAAAAACATTAAGATGTGTTTTGGTTTATAATATGGTACGCCTAACATCATAATGGTTTTGAAAGAAAAAAAGTCTTCGAAGACTTATAATATATTAACAAACGACAGACTGAAAAAACAGACTTACCGTCACAAAGAAGGAATGTGCGGCTTCATGGCCTATGATTATGAGTTCGAAATCTGATTATCACTGTATATATGGGCTTGTTGTAGTAGGCCTCCATTGGGCAGTGCTAAACCAGTCCCATGACTGGATGGGGAAGGGTTGCAGCCTCTGTTAGTCACAAAGACCGACTTAGTTCTATCACACATTCGCTTACACAGCCCCTTTCTACAGGGCGGCACATTCACATATCACACAGATAGCACACAGAAGAATAACCATGCCTTATTTCATTTCAAACATCACCAGGATTGATAAAAAGTGTATGGTTTCTACATTTTTATTATATCCAAAAAAATCATTACGTTACAAATATCGTTTTCCTGAAACTTTCTCTCGTTCTTTCTAATAAATTTTTTATTCCTCTTTTTCCGCATAAAATTGTGGACCTTGGGTAAGGTTGCGAATAACTTGCATGACATTGGTAAATGATGGTCATGAAAAACAGACCTTTTTCGTAAATCCAACATTTTTACTGAATCTATAGCGATAATATGATTTTGGACCGGCCGTTTCATATCAAAATTTAACAGGAAATTACAGTTGTTACAAATTATAATACCGACATAACATAACATAAATTTATTTAAGTCATACGTTTATATGGACGCAAATAGACATACCAACAAAGGGTTAAGAGTTTGAGGGATTTAGTTTCAAAATTTGATAATTATCTATGTTTCCGAGGCTAAACCTATGCATTAAAAATTATCTATCTAGCTCTTGGCGTTTTATAATTATCCAGATCACTTATTCTCGAACAGCCAGAAACACACACTTCAAGTGAATGGATTTCACTCAATATTTGGTAAAATCTACCAATTTGGCTGCAATTTCGAGCTTCCGCTATATAGCTCTAAACGTTTTTGAGTTATTGTGTCCGAAAACAGACAAAAAAAATCCTTAAAATGGGCTTTCCGGAGGTATCAGGGGTAATCTGTATTTTAGAGATTTGTCAAAATCACGAGTTTGAATTTTTTTTTAGAATACTTTTAGAATACTTCCACTATATTCGTATATGAGAAAATACAAATCTGGCAAAGTCATCACATTTAAAATTTCAAAATTCCATTGTGCGGTCTCTTTGAATATAAATACCAAGGTCAGAATCCCCCAAATCGAAATCGAGGTTCAATTTCCATATTCTTTATTTCATGTGAAATCTCAAACATGACTCCAAGAATACCATTAATGACCACTGTCCACATTTTTAAGAAATCTCAAAATCTTAACAAAGCCTTCAACCACGACAGTTGAACTATTTGAAATGAACTATGCCACTTCACGTGCATAGCTAACCATTCAGAATGCTCATTATTTATTGTTCGAATATAAAATTAAATGGTTCTTTCATTTGTTGTGATAATATGTGACTTAGGTGTCATTACTAAATTAATGCAGTTAATGCAGTTGGCGAACAACTGGTCATCGTAAGCGGCAATCAGAATATTGCTTTTTCTCTTATAATTATAGCTTGATGCTATTATAACGACTATTACTATAGTTATGTTAAATTAAGTGCAGATATTTTTTATATATTCATAAGATTTTAAATGTAAACTGATTTATCCATTGCGATTTCTCTTTGGGTAAGAGTAATCTTAAAATTTATTTTTAAATCCTTATTATGTTTTGAAAGATCGTGATTTTCATAAACCGTTTCCTAACTTAGAGGAGAAAAGGATTTAAATCTCTCTCACTCACACATAAAATTGCCGCCCATCTAGAACTGTAATTAATTCAATACTTGCACGCAAAAGGGCTGTTTTCACTTTGGGGTCATTGATCTCAGTCAGTTCTGTTATAAAGAATTGTTCGTAACGGCGTTAATTCAACGCTAGTTTATAATGTAATTAACATGAGATTAAGATTTCCATAAACATTTTTAATCGGAGTGTTGAAGATGGTATAGATATCATCATTTCTAAGGATTTCAATCTATTGTAATTATAAAGATTTTGATCAATACAGGAAAAGGAACAAGAAAAAGTAATGGGAACCATATACGTTAATTTTCCTGCGTGATATTATATCTCTATCGAAAATCTGATGTCCATATTCTTCAATCGCATGGGTTCATCCGAAATTATGGGATTTTATTTTATTGGACGAAATTGCGTGACGTTTCGTGAGATGTTTAAAGAAATCAACGAAGCGAAGTTACTACTGAAAATTACTCATTTTCGTTCTCACGCAAAGCAAACGTAAGTTGTCAGCCTGCTGCCTTGATCTTCAGCTGGTGATTCGCCAAGAAAATACATAGATCGAGGGAGCCAAACAAATTAATGCTGCTTTCTCTTTCTTCGTAATCCTATATTGAAACGCTTGTCACTGCTCTATATGTTTATCTTAATGAAAGACAATTCACGTTATTCGAATTTTACAGCACGAATCCCGGAAGAAAATATGAGCTACTATATCATAGTAAGTTGTATTTATTGTACAATGTGTTACAACGTTTGAATTATCAACTGAGCTAAAATGATTAATCAAAACCATTTCCAGTTTTTGACTCGTTTTTCCGAATTTTTCAAAAAATGAAATTTCTCCATTTTTTTTCAATTGAAATGTCTCAAACTACCTGATGTTTCATGTCAAGTTCAGAACTATAAAATAACACTAGTTTTATAGTGTCTAAATCGCACTTGCATCAAAGTATAAATATATATGTAATGATATTACGAACACTAATTTAAAATGTAATAAATCCCTAAAGTTTTGTCTTAATTTAGCTCATAGTAACTTCCTGATCTATTAATAAATCAAATAAAGTATTATAAAGTGAATGAGCAATTGAGTCCACACGTGCCAAGTGGATGGATAATATATATCTGGTGTAAATATTCTTTTAGAAGATTCCTTCGATGAGTAATAAATCACTTATAAAAAACAGATTCTTTTAAGATCCTGCTTTCCCCTTGTTTAAAGGTCAACATAAGGCCAAAAGTATAATTCCATTCAGATATCTACACGCATCCGATTTATGAGAATATCATAGTATATAAGTCAAGAGAGAAATGATTTGTTCTTGTGTTAAAATGCTGTGCTGCGAAATAAAGCGAAATTCAAAAGACACTATGTGTTATTTTTGATGATTTTCGGCCATAACTCTCCAAACTGCTTTCCAATCAAAAGTAATTTAGGATATATATATATATATATATATATATATATATATATAACCCATTTTAATTTTTAATTTATAGTATTGTGCAGAATCGTGGCCGAAAATCATGAAGAAAACTCATGTTGACTTCTTAATTTCGGTTTTATTCCATCTCAAGAGGCATGCTGCTCAGCACACCATCAAAAAGGTTTACAAGGCGAAAAAAGGAACGAAATATCTATATCTGGTCATATATACTAAGATATTCCCATAAATCCCACACGTGTAGATTTCTGACAGGAATTCTTATACATTTGACCTTGACATGAGTAACAGGATTATTATTTTTAAAGAATCTACTTTATATAAGTGATTTATTATTCATCGAAGGAATCTTCTAAAAGAATATTTACACTAGTGATTTATTACCCATCCACTTGGCAAGTGGAGTAATTACGCATTATCTTTATAGTACTTCATTTGATTTATTAAATAGAAAAAGGAGAATGTATCAGGAAGTAAAATTTTGGAAGGAAGTTACTGTGAGCTGAATTAAAACAAAACTTTGGGAATTAATTACATCTAAAATTAGAGTTTAAAATATCATAACATATATACTATTTTAATAAGAAGCGATTGCATATTTACTATTATTTAATATTATTAGGAAGTATAATTATAATGTTCTATTTTAATTATTTTAGACACATTAGTCAACTTCAGTCTGTTATTCATTCTTTATAATATTAAGGGAATTGAATATAATTTTTTTCAACTCTCAAACACGCTGTATCGATTATTCATTCATGCTATCGCTCTGAATCAGTCGATTAATTCATATTTAATCACTTCATTGATTATCTCGGGTTCATATATATTGCAATACCGAGGAAATTTGGGTATGGTAGAATTTGTCAGTATGATTTGTTTCATCATGTTTTTACTCGGCCTGAAGTTTAAGAGAGAGAAAATATGCTGCTTTTATTGGCAGTTTGCCAACTTTTGTTGGAGAACTTTGTTGTTGGATGATTCGGGTGTACACGTGTTTTGCCCGATTGTATACGGCGACTGTTGGATTAGTATAGTTGGTTGTAAAAGAGTAAAAAAATTGTGATTGTGTACGAAGCGAAATCAAAACAGGTGGCTTTCCAAATAGTAAAGATGAAATGCATTTTAAATATATTAGGGCTAATATCTATATATAGACCAACTTAGTACGGAGATAAAAACTCCTGCCGAATTTCACTCGCCTAGCTTGTTTTGGATTATCAGGTAAACATGCATAAGAAAAAAATAAATTTTAATTTCAAAGTTTTCATTTAAAATTTGACAATCTACAAGTTTTATGTGTAAATATCTTACCCATTTTCTTTCGTCTAATCCGTTGCATTTTTCAAATATATATTTCACAGACAGACATAATTTTTAAAATGACATTTGCAAACTCAGGAATGTCTAAACGTGGGAATCCCACAAATTCTAGAACTCTGATCTCTTTTAGAGATTACTAGCATTCTATACTTCGTAAACGACTAAGTAAAAATCTGTAATTTGATGCACGAGTCGGAAGTGTCATTGTATCCGAAAGAATTAAATTTCAGAGAATCAATTCAATTGTTCTTCGATTACAAGTGAATAGTCTATTTAAGTTTTCATCTTTCTTTTCTGCCGCAGGCAACTCATTAATAAAACAATCCCATTATGTAACTCGGAAATCATCAATAACTGCTCGTTTAATTAGATGAGGTCTCAAGTTTGGATGACAAATGAGTGTGGATGAGGAATTACAACTGGATTCCCCGAAATATCGATTACTAAAATTGACACTAGTAAAATTTGGAGGTTCGTGTGAAAATCTCTTCAATTTTCAAAGAGATTTTAAAGGGGTATTTTTCAAAAAAAGTTTTAACATTTTATTACGGTTATAAAATATTCATAGAAAATATTATCATGTATATAATATTTTGAAATGGCTAATAAACTGCAGCTCGGTTAAGAAAATTCCTTGATAGTCAATTAAAGATATCAGGGAGAATTCATACGATATTAACCAAAAATTTTACAAAATCAGTCTAAAAATTATAATTAAAATCAGTATTTAAAAAAATACTTTAATTTCGTGGTATCGAATTTGAAGAAAAAATTATTATTTGCTTTACGCTTTAGGTTTAAATGTATACTAACATAAGTTTTGTTTCTTTGCAATAGGATCTCTCTGTCCTTAATTTTCATGAACACTCAAATCAAAAATAATTATTAAAAAGCTTAGTTAAAACAAATTGCGATCCACTAACAAAAAAAGGCAACGCCGAATACAAATTTTTTTTTAAATGCTGTAAAAAATGTTATTAATAATCATCAATTTGGTATGTGAGGGGAAAATATCATGAATCAGCCTAAATATGAAATACTAAAAATTGAAGATCTCAACTCGTTGAGCTTTACTATTTATTCATGATTAGATTTATTCGCGTACAAATAAAAAACATTAAAAAAACTGTGTGAGCTGCGTGTCGCTAAAACAGAAGTTGGATTTCGCATATCTCACAGACCAAAAGATTGGGGATCATTTGAATTCCGCCTGGCTTATAAAAAGAAGCAATGGGCGATTATATTTACAGACGATTCTGTGCTCGTCCTGATCCACCTGTGCGAATTTCAGTTTTGTATATCTTCTCTATCAATTTGACATATTGTTCAATTGAATTAAATGATTTATAGAACTCGATGCATTTTAATCACAAATTGATTTCACGTAACTCATAGATAAATATCTCATTGCTTAAGATAAGTTCAAACTTTTACCACTTAATATCTGATTGTTGCAACACTTCTTTCTTTATTCCTCCACACGTGTGGTAGGTTTTTATCTGCCAGTGATAATCAGTGGAACTATCAGCTTCAATTTTGTATTTGTTGCAGATGATAGTGCAGGTCGTCAACTTAAAGCGTTTAAGATAAACTATCAAACCTTAAGCACCCTCTACTATGCAGAAGAAAGAAATCAGAAAGAGAATGGGAACACAACGAAGAAAGTTCAGAGGTTATCTACGCTTTGTATCACAGTAACACATTTCCGAATTTCAGGTCTTACTATGATGAGTAAAGATAAAGCATTCCTTTCGAAAAATTATTTTCACCTAGTTGTTACCGAAAAAGTGTTTTTCGGCCTTATTTCGCTAGATAACACCTAACACGTGATAACGAGCCTTAATAATTCAAAACATCCGTTTTTAGGATAGCATAATTCGCAATTTCAATCATAAATATGAATCGGATATGATATTGTTCATAAAATTAAGAAATATTTTTTAAGTAATAGTATATTTGTTTACTTCGTCATAATTAATCAAATCTTGGCTAAACATTTAAATTTGAATAGAGCAGAATATTTTCCGCACTTGGCAGCTATATTAGATTTCAACTCTCCATCTTCGAGTTGGAAATTAGTTTATTATCTTACTGCTGTCCAGTATTAACCAACTTTTACTGCAAAAGCATTAAATCATGTTATCTTATTTTAGCTTTGAGTATAAATATTCATTTTCTTTTAAAACAAATGAACTTTTCTAAGAACCAATTCCAAGAGCCGATTTCCAGTTTCAATGAAATTATAAAATGAATTAAATCTATTAGGAATCATTACCTATAAATAATGATTAAAAATAATCAACAATTGGAGATAACCTTCGGTCCAGCGCAATATTCGAAGTCACTTTAATAAAGAGTTCAACGTGGCCATATCGAACGGAAAGTTAAAAATCTTACTGTCTATTGGCGATGAAAACGATATCACTATCATAATTATGCAGTTTCATGTTCTGATGGGAGAAAATTGAGTTTTATCAGCAGTATTTTAGATTAAATTAGTAGAATAATTGATTTTTAATTATGTTAAAAATGAAACCTACCTACCATTTCCACCTAATCATATTAAAATTATGTACAAATCAAAGAGAAAAATAAAGATTTTTGTTATTTACTTCTTTAATAAAAATAAAACTTTTTGTCTATAATAACAATCAACTGTACAAATAGGCACTCTATATAGTTAATCAACGCTCACATGACACATATCGAATTCATCTCACCAATTTAATCTTTGAGTATATTCCTCTTCACGGGAGATGAAAAAAGATGTGACGTCCTAACACAGCATAGTTTAATGTATAGTTAGTTTTATAGTGAAACGCGCAGTTACAGTTTCTACAAGATTCAGAAAATATAAACTGACTGTATGTGTTTTGTAATTATTCTATTTTATGAATTCATTCATTATTTATGATTTTTTAATTCATTTTCGAAAAAACGTGAGCTTAACTTTTAAATATAAATAAACATTGAAGACATTTGGGATGAAATAGGCAACTTAAGCCATGTTCAACTAGATATGAAAAATAATTTAATGAGTAATTTTAATTCCAATAAGACAATTTTTTTCCTCCTGACACTGGGGATTTTTTTTTCTGTAGAATTAAGAGTACCACTTGCTAAGCAGTATCTGAAAAAAGCCTTTTTTTTTTACTTCATTTTACTTTTAGAAACGTTACTAAAGAGGATTGCTCTCCTCTACCTTCTAAAAGGAATTCAATTCTCACCTTCTTTCAGGGTAATTAAAGGAAGAAAAAAATCATCGTTTTTTTAAAAAGGTAATCAAAGTTCTTTAGTTCATTAGCAGAAACGAATTTTATATTTTAAATTTAATTTTTAATTCAGAAGTAAATGATAGAAAAAATAAAGAAGAAAAAACTAATCTTGGAACGAGATCAACAGGGCATGGAATGTCCTAAGAAATGCTATAAAGCCACAAGAAAAAGCTAATTTAGATCGCTGTTTTCGTCTGTGATATCGTTTTCCCTTTTCATGCTTATCCCTATAGCAACTATAAAAGCGGTCACGAATTAATCCGGATTTTAAACAACTTTTTCAGTTAATTGAAAATCTGTACTTCGTTTTTTTACTGTAAAAAGTCATTCAGATAATATTAATTACAACATAATACATGATTAAAAAGAAAACTTACTTTCTCATTTGATCAAGCTATTACAGAAAAGGAATTTTAGAAAGGTAATTTTCAAACAAATTTCTAATCCCACCACTTATTACAGGAAAATCCCATATTGAAAGCATTTGAAAATCCTTAGAGAGGGTTCTTGTAACCTGAGTCATCAAGTGGCAAACGCGGTATCAGATACACGCTCATTTACCAGATTTTTTCAAAATATCGATGAGAACTCATTTAATTATTTCATATCAAAATACCTTAAGTCAAATTTCCCTAAGAATATTATTATTGCAGCATACTTTTTATAATTTAGTAATACTCATTCTCAAATTGTTTTATATTGTACTCGACTATGCCATTTATCGCTAAAGCTTCCATCTGCAACATCAAAAATCCGTACGTTTTATTGACTGTGGTATTTGACATCTGACATTTTGATATAACAACAACTATATACCTCAAACCACATCATTATGACGGAATATTAGAGATACCGGACTTCGTACATTCTGTTTACCAATCTTAAATACGTAATTCAATAAGAAGACAATGTGTTTCCTGATCTTACATAGCATTTCAGAATTTTAAAATTACCTTTTCATAGGACACAAGGAAAAAGTTTTGGTAAGCCATTCCCAATCGATTTAAACTTTGCGTTCAGTTCTACATAATTTGGTTAGGAGTGGTATCCCTTTTTATAAGATTTTTCTGGTAATATAATGGATAAGGTAAAATATTGCCCCTCCTACTTTGCAAAGGGTAGTTATTGCCAGCCAATGGCTTAGCGACTCGAGGGCATAAATACCTCCTCCAAAACTGCCATAAAGGCGTAACATTAGAATGTTTGTAACAAATGCTGTCTACTGTTTACTTCTCTGACACCGCTAAAAGGATATAGGATTTCGTGTATACTTTAGGCTTAAAACACACATAACACTCAATTTTATTTATTCAAGCGATATAGATAGACCATTACTGAGATCACAACTTCTAATTTTCGTTTCTAATCAAAGTAATAATGTTTTTTTTTAAGGAATTTGATCACCAAATGGAACTAGCAAAGCATTATATGGATCTGATTAATTTCTGGATGGAAAATTAATTTTTAAGGTTAAAGCAAAATATAAGGGTGGCTAAGAAATAATACCATCCTTCAGGCGTCATTTTTACTTGCTGACCTCCTTGACGTCTGGGGGGAAAGGGACGTAAAATTTGTATAATTCCTCGGGATTCATTTTTTTTTCGTTACGCTGCACACAGCATGGTCAAATATAGCTTTTGCTACATAAAATTCATCATAGCAATCTATTATATAACAATATAATTCGCTTTCACTATCTATTTAAATTATGTTTTTTTAAAGAATTTTTGCCCTTTCGAAATTGAAACACATATATGTGGAGGAAAATGCCAAATAAGGCACACTTTACAAACTGCCGACAGTCACAATTTCAACACTTCAAACCAATTTTCCCTTTGTTGTTTAAATGTAGCTATAAAATTGACATAAAGAGTAAAAGTTCCATTTTTTTTTCGTTTGGTCGCGCTTATTTCGCTACTTTTGTAAAGCTATTAATGACTCATTCCTCACTAAAAATGAATTCCTTTTCAAGCGGCCAAAGATTTTTAAACCCTTGAATTTTATAAACACTTGAATTTCTACTAGGTTAGCATCTCATATGCATACAGTAGCCTTTAAATAAATATTTTAACAAGTGAAATGCTTCCTCCTTCTAACTTTCATTTTGGCTTAGTGCATGCACAGAATTTAAACTAATAAATTTTCATGCAAACAGAGGTTGCATGTCAATAGAGAAGCATAACTTTCCGGTATATATTTAAGAAATTAGGTTTCTAAAGCAGAATAACTAGATAAATTTTCGTCGATGATGTCCATAACCGCAGAACTTCCGCCGAAAAATTTAACTTGTGCACCGATTCTGAGAAAAAGTCGATCTATAATAAGGGGAAAATAGAACGTGTTGAGGAGTCTGAAATGACCAGTAGAAAATGACCCATTGGAACTCACTCTCTCTCCTAAAAATATACTTTTTTTTACCATTATATTCAGTCTACCTTCTGTTTTAGCTGAGAAATAACTGTCGAAATTTGTGTTCGTGAGAAAATCGGTATAAGCGATGGAATTTTTGCCCTACGAGAGCATCAACCTGATGACCTGCTTTTTTCTTTTTGCCTATTGTTTGTGACGTCACTTAGGTCACGTGATTTCCGCATCGCTTACTATTCATTTTCGTAGCGCGCGTTTTCCACCAGTTGCTATGACAACGCAACGTTTCCCCCATCAAGCCTCGTTAAATGGTCAACAGTTATAATTAAGTAATCAGTAAGAGTTTCAGAGAATGGATATACATCATTAGGCTCAACACTCTTTCAAGAAGTTGGATAAAGCTCTCTTTTTAAGGCTTTAATCAGATGGAACCAATGCCCACAAAGAAATGAAGTGGCTTTTCCATTCAGATGAAAAAGATCTTTTATTTGTCTGTTTTTATCTGTTTTCAGGACTTTCATCGGATGTAATCTGTTCTAGTTGACTTGATTGCTGTTTGATTTATATGAGAATCTTTATCAACAAATTGACTGTTTTTTAAAACTCATACGAGAATGCTAATTAAGTTAGTTATAAATAGATATCTATAATAAAGTATAATTGGTGAATAATAAACTTTCTTTTTCAAATCTTTCTTTTCATATTTTTTGTCAATATGTTCCTTGTAAAATTATGTATTGTTGCGTTTAAATCAACATTGTTTTGCAGGTGTATGAGAGATATTTGAGAATAAAGTATGCAATTTTAAAAAGTGGGTAGATAAGATGACAACATCTGCAAATTTCCACTTAAAACACGTAGGAGAAGGGACTGAATGTGCACTAAGCCTCATTACAAGGTTGATTTTTGGTAGGATAAGATCCGGAAAGAGACTTCACCATCAGGCCATTATAGACTTTTTCTATTTTAAAGCAGTTTTGAAATCGTTTCTATAACAACAACAACAAAAAGCAATTGAAAATTATGTGATTTCCAATCACATACTTTGTATGCTTATGTGTTTATAAAAAAAAGTGAGCAAAAGGCTATTTTACAATCAATATAATATTTCTATTTGTTAATATAATTTAGGTAGAATTTTAAAATGATATTTTTTTTGCATATTTTGGATGGAATTTTCCACTGATGATCTGGGTTTTTTTTCCAATAAAATATGCTGGAGAATGTTATTCGAATGTGATTTCTATAATGATGGACGATTAATTCTGTAAATTCTATTAACGATTTCTAATTTCCAAGTTAATTAGACCACGAAATAAATCTATTTAAAAGAAATCTTAAATTCAAAAATAGAAAAATAGCTACATTTATAATGATACAGAATGTATCTTTTTGTTCTGAGCATTTCGACATTTAAGTTTTATGAATTAAATTTTCTAACAATATATTTCTGATCGAGGGACAAATTTATTCTCTTTGATTATCAAAACTATCCATGTAACTGCTACAGAAAATACTGATAACATTAGTTGTTTTAAAGTTTCACATACTGTTGTTGAAGTACGCAACGAATATTTGAGTAAAACTTTGAAATAAGGTGATCAAAATCCTTCAGAAGCTGATAATTTCAATTTAAACTAGCTCGACAATTAAAGTAATTCTACGGTGTCTGTTTGACTTTATGAAAGATGGTCATCTTTAATTAAAAAATGGTCTCTATTAAATAGAAAAATTTTAATGTTTTATACATATTTCAGGGAAATTCTGGAAAAAATTATGCTACAACAATTTACAATATTCTAGAAACTTTTACAATACAAACGAATCAAATTAATAATTAGGATTATATATTATATTATATATATAATTGCCTTCGAAGGAATTTCTCAGCTAGAAATTTTAACCAAATATTACAGACCGACTTATATTTCATATTTTCTTATACGTAATTTAAAAAAAAAACATTATTTGTTTGTTTTCCCTTGCTTTATAACATGATTGACGACAATAACATATGATAGCCTTGAGTTAAAAATAAGAAGAAGAAAAAAAAGACATGTAACACAGTGGCAGATGTTTTGCGTTAGCACATCTCTGTTCTTTTCTCATTTAAAAAAAATTTCCATGATAAGTGTTGACGACTTAATTGTTTTGTGTCTACAATCTAATTAGATGACACCTTTTAATCTGGGAGTGTGTTGCTTTCATTTATTTAAGAATACATAGAGCACTTCGAATAGTTCAATTTAACTCATTTTTAAAACAGGGTAATTCGATTGCACAACAGTAAGGACTTTGGAAAAATGCAAAAAAGAAAAAGAAAAACAAATTATTTCTTTTTCTACCAGATACAGATTCTACAGAAATGTAACACTTACAGTTCACATAACATGATAATATTTAATATACATTAAAGAAGACAAAACAAAAGGAAAATACCCTATGAAACAACGAGCCATTATTTTAAAGTACAAAGTAAATTCAACTACATAAGGCTAAATAGAACTTAATACATGAAAATGTCACTAATAAATGTGAATGTTAGAGCATTTTGCATCGCCATAAAATGACTACTCTATCATTAATTTCCATGGAAGTGCTAATTGGTTAAGAATTGTCGATCCTTAGAGCCCCATTTATTAATTTTCTCAAATCTTTGAGACCTGATTCAACGAGAAACTTCTTAATATGCGGGCCCAGTGGTTAGAAAAGGTCTTAAGCTAAATATTTTCCTTTAATAAGGTTGAAATTTTGGAGAAGGCCTTCCAATTGAGGCGTCGTCCTCATCGTCTCACCGTGATTCAAAAATGCGAGATCCAGCCCAAAAAAAATTATCGTTTAGTTCCAAAGAGGAATATTGATACACCTAAACCTTTTAGATTACAGGATTCTCTAACTAATTTAGCATACTTTCTTGTTCAACCTATATTCCCTAAACTCTCTGATAATATTCAATGACAGCACACAAGCTGACATAAAGGAGAAAGCCGTGAGGAATTCATTCATAATTGAATGGCTTAATAACAATATTCATTTTAAATATAGTGGTCTATTACATAAAATATCAATCAAATGTGTTTAAATGAGGACTTCATATGTCCCGTTTTAACCGCAACTGTTCCGAATTCATGCTATTTCTCCCAGATTAAATAAGGGCCCATGTAATTATGCTGAATTTTACTTATAAGGAAATTAATTAATAAAATTTTAAAATGGTTGAGTTATAAGTCTTTTAAAATGTTTAGCTAAGATAGCTAATTTTAAATGAAAGTAAAATCAATTTTCCTTTGCTAACTTTGCTACACGTATAAAGTGGAATTTCTCCAAACATCAGATACAGTCCCGGTTTTCGTCTCTCTCGATAAAAAAAAATAATACTTAACTAAAATGTTTTCTCTGTAATGCCCTGGAATATCTCTTTTTAGATTTTTAATAAGTGGGTTTCATTTTTTTAAAAAAATTAAATATTATTTTAAAATGTTAACTTTTGAAGGATTCTCTTCGCTGTTTTTATGTATTTGAATATGACCCGGAAGAGGAATCAGCGCGAAGCAAAAATACACTAATGTCCATAAATTTAAGATAATTCAGAGTCACCCGGAAATCCCAGATATCACCTGTAAAATGATTACACACATATATTTTTTTTACGGGGTAGAATTATTGGTCGTCTTTGACGGACTGTATTGCATCATCTGGGAGATGTATTAACCATCATACCAACCAAGAAATATTGATTTTTGTAAAGAGTTTTTTTCTTCTTTTTTGCAATTTTTATTAAAGATATCAAACATATAACACCTTTTTTTTTTTTTGCTCTTTATCTTTCGTTTAATAAATAGGCTTTACAAATAAGTCAAGTTTGTTTTGCTTTTGACTTTCTTTTCCTGAACTTGCATTATTCTTAATTTATGGACATGAGTGTAATAAAAATAACAGCAATGAATAATTTTTAACTCTTCCAGCTTTTTTATTTCATATTTTTTTCCTTTACTCCTCCCCTTACTATCATATCATATATACTTAAAAATTAACTACTTAAAATATTGTACCTTTTAAAGCCTACAATTTTAACCACATCAATTTTATTAATTCATCTGAACTGCACCCACATCTTATTCAGGGCTGTTTAATCTGCCATGATTATATACTTCTTATTTTTTGGAGTACTGTCTTATTTCACAGCTTTGTGTACGTCAAATTTGAAATCATGAGCGCAAGAAGATAATTACTGATAATTTCTGAAAAGATATCGATATAAAGAACAACATAATTCAATGTGACATGAATTATCTAATACATAAAATTCATGAATTATATTTGATTCATTAAATTAACAGTTTTAATTTGGAATGTGGTTTTATTGTACAGAAATTCAACTAAATGTGCTTAAAACTAAGTTTTGTTTAAATATATGAATTACTCTGAAAAGTCTTCAGATCATATTCAGAACTATTTAATTGATAGTAATGATAACTCAAAACATTTGCACATCAACTTTAATACGTTGTTTCACTAATATATGCCAATAAAATCTGAAAAGAGTCGAAATAAGGAGTTAATTGTTGATAATATGCAGAGCTTTCCACAAATATGTTGAAATAAATGACAGAACTCGGTGTTTCATCAATCATCTAACACACTTACACACATACATATATAAATTATAATTATTATTAATATTTAAGTGTATAATTATTGACGTCTGTGTCGGCTCAGAACTGTTTTATTTTTCCTTATTCCAAGAACCCCGTTACATGCCGCCCACAAACTATACTTAATTAATGTTAATCATGAGTCGTCTTTGTGCGTGCATCCATTCCCGCCAGCAAGGGTCACTGCACTCAGGTAGAAAGCGTAGGAGAAAAGTAGGTCAATCCTATCCCTTCAAATTGTCATCGAAAGCGTGACTCTCCACTTGAATCGAAAGTGATAGTTTATGGAAAAAATTCTCTATTCATAACGTAATCGAGTATTGTTAACAAAAGCAGTTACTTTAAACGGTATTGTCTCTTCAAGCCAGTTAACCGATGATATAGATCGCATTGTCTCCTGGTTTCCTGTGGAATAAGGAAGGGACATATCTTGTGCAAAAAAACCTGTGTATCTGCTAAAGAGAAAAAGTTTTCTTTATTATTTGCAGTATGAAATGATCCTTAACTATTAGTTATAATGTTCTATTGTACTGGAAACTCTCCCCTGAAGAGACTACTCAATATTTACTTTCTCCCATACGAAATATATAAAAAGAAAATATCGTCAAAAAATTATACTATTATGTTTTGATAGATCCTAACATGTTAGAACTCTCCGAGTCAGAAAGACACATTTTAGAATCGGTGGTCGATCTTTTATCTGTCTATGGTCGGCACCTGAAAAGCACAACAAAATAGACAGCAAGCATTTATTTATGCGCTTTTCTAAGAATCAAATCATTAAAAAAATCAATTTTTATAGTGATACATATATTCCTATTAAAAATGCAAATAAGATAAAACAAATATATAAGTAAAGGCCAGTTTGTTGCTATCATCAATATTGAAAGAAGGATTTAATATTAACATTTAGTTTTATATCATGCATCGGTTAATTCTGAAATCGTTTCTTTGCACTTTTCTATTATTATTTGAAAAAATTTCATATTACGCGCTTAGTTTTTATTTAATAATTTTATAAAATTCCCTTTTATAGCGTCAAAAATTCATTTTGACCCAAATATTTTCCATGTGATATTTAAATCCTTTGAAAATAAATCTTACGGCTAGATCGATCAATAAACGCCAGTTTATGGCAACGAGCGTTAGTGAAAAGAATTAATACAGTCAATTCATGCTCACATGATACACTTCAAACATGCAGTGGCAATTTTATTTCTGAATTCATAGTGCATTTTACAAGAGTAAAGACATTTGATTGCAGCAAAGCGTAAAGCAGAATCAGTTATAGATGACATGCTCTTTTATTTTGGTGATGTTGCTTTCGATGCTGAAATCGCGTCTGTTAGGAATAGACACACGTACGTGAGGTTTCCTGATTTGCCTCATCGCATAATTAACATTTCTTTTTATATCGGAAATCCTTAACTTCCTAACACAAAACCTATTTCCCATATAACCATCTAATGATCCAATTTCTTAAATTTCGATCCATTTTTAAAAGAAACTGACGCATTTCATTTTAAGAGAATACTTCCTATTCCACAGTTTTATAAAAACAATTTATACAGCGCAGAAAATCAATTTTTTTACAGCGGTATATAAAAGCTTAGAAGATAAAACTCTGCGGTCAAATAGAGCCCTAAGCCTCAATTTGTAGCACTGAGCATCGATGAAAGAGTGAATTAAATGAGTAAGATTTCATTTGATTTCATGTGTGAGTAAATCCCGGGAAGAAAATCTCATTTGCCACACAACCACCTAATCGGCGGCCTTTCTATTGACAAAAGAGTTAGCATTGCGGAATAATAAAGGCAACGATAGTTCAGTAATGAAGATAGTGTCGGCCTAATGGTCGCGCTAAATGGGGAATCAATAAATGATTAATCACTTGGCAGATCGGATCCACTCCGATAAGGAGAGGCGACAACCACACGGGCCCAGGGTTGCCGCCCGCCAACCTTTTTTCTTCCCCCGAGATACCGCCAAGGGTTTCTTGGGCCTTGATATTGCCACGATTCTTTGTCCCTTTGTATTCTCCGTACTATTGTCGGGATTGATAACTATATTTTTTAGTTCGTACAGAAGAAGGTTTAGGAGGCAGGATTAGGTATTATTTAAGGGATTCTAATCCTTCAGACCCGAAAAGAAACTCACTTTTAGTCGCTTTCAGCAAGGTTCAAGAAATTTCGGTGAATTTTGTAAGAGTTTTTTTTTTTTTTTTTCAAATGCGCTTTGATATTTCAGGTCTTGAACATATAAAATTAGAAATCAGTTAATATTTTGATTGGCATTACGAGACGCATTTTAAAATCATATTCTGCTTAATAAAATGTTTTAAAATTAATTACCAAGTCTAAAAGATATGTATTTCAATCTGCATCTATTTTTTGGTTTTAGCGCCTTTCATTTCGATTTTTCCTTATAAAATACTCATAAATATTTAGTCATAATAAAAATATTAAAGTTATAATCTAAAAAGCAATTATTGGTACCATATGGTCATATCATAGAATAGAATTTATTTTGAAATACATTGTGGCCATTAAAAGAAATACTGATAATTGTTTTAAATGCAAAATTTCAGTCTGAAACGTTTTTTTCACAAACAGAGAAAACGTGTAGATTCATGTATATTATTTCTTCGTCCAATAGAAGTAAATCGTTCGTTTTATTTGAATTGCCAAAGTGAATGCTGCATTTTAATTACCAAAATTTTGGATGATTTATGAATAACAATTAAGAATTTTGTTTCATTATTACTATAATAACATTTCATTCTTCATTATTTATTAATTTAGTTTCATTATTACTATAATTTGAGTGGTAAAATATGTCTGTATGTTACGTCAGAAGGAGATTCATGAATAAATTTTTCTCATTTCACAAATAAATATGGAACGTGAAGAGAAATTTTATTTTTTTATTTCGTTGTTGTCATATTTATAGAAACAGGATATATATTTTAAAACTTTCCATGAAAACTTTTTGTCGCGTCCTTTTACCATTTTGCACATATAGAGAGTTTAAAAAAATGATTTCATGCATTGGTGGAAATGATATTATTCGTAAAAGCACTATTTGATTTTATAGATAAAATTTCTTACTAACCAACAGAGTCTATAAAAATACTAAACTTTTTAAACGACTTTTACAGATTTTTCTAAAAACGAAATGAATATTCATATCATTATTCATTACAGTTCCGTGAAACACATTTACTGCAATTATTTCTCATAAGGCCTGCTACACAACAAATGCATTCGATTGCATGTTGCCTTACTCTACTGTAAGACTAAAAATATTTTTTTATTCCTGCAAGATACAATATAGAAGTGAAATTCAAATTGCAGCGGCTCATTTGACTCATCACACATAATTTTAAATTTATTCAAATAAAGTATTTTACAAAATGCATCAAAATCATTTGGATTTTAATATATTGTCGAAATAATTCCTTAAATAATACAAAACATTACACAAAATCAGAAAAAAATACACTTTTAAAACCCTAGTTTAACATTAATCAAATATTATACAGAATAGTATCTCTGTTTCGTTGATAGTATTGTATGTGAAATTTTAAACAGCTCTATAATCTTTATAAACAATTTTTTATATATTTTTTTCTTTAATATGTTAAATCGCCATGATTTTAATGTTTTTTTCTTTCACATTTTGCGGAAGCCATTGAAGCAAGATGTCCTTTTCAATCAGCACTTGCTTAAAAGTTTGTAGCTAAAAAATTGATATTTATAAAAATTTTACTTATCGGCCTCGTTTTACCCTTTTCCGTTTCTCTATCAGAAAGAAAATATTAAAATGAGACTAGAAGATAAATAGCAGAAAGTAGAGCCAGCCGCTAGTTTTAAGAAACTAGGGGGTGTCTTCGGCTCAAAATGCAGTATTTTGGGTGGAGCCCGGTTCTTTTTTTACTTGATCTTTATTTTTATGCACATTAAAAGTGGATTATCTTCTAAGCTTGATTTCTCTAAGGATGTGTCACTAGGGATATAGTTAAAACATCGTCAAGGGTATTCATAAAAGAATATGGTAATAAAAAAAATTGCAGAACACCTTTTTGTAAGTATGTATTTTTTATTACAGATTTTCTCTTTTCTAAAGCATGCGGCATTTTGAAATGAAAGGGGGTATTTTTTCAAGCATTTTTTCAACCCTTCAAAGAGTGCCGAAAGTCAAATATTAACTTTATTTGTCATAGTTGAGCTGTCATTCATATAAAAGAATATTTTAAAAACTGTTAAAAATGACGTAAATCAATTTTGGCAAATAACCTTCAGTAAGTAAAAGTAAAAAAATAACCTTGGAAAAACAAGATTATATATTTAAAATAAGCTAGCATTAGTACTAATGTTAAATAAATCAGAATATAAGAATTTTAATGAAATATTAAGGCGAATTACTTAGAAATAGACTAGAAGCAAATCGAAATCAACTAAATATAATTAAGTCTCATAACTGGTATTAACTAATCATAACATAACCAGAAGTCATATTCACTAAAGGAATTCAACTTATTGATAATATTGCAAATTAGACTTGAAACAGTTTGGCAGAATCAAATAATTTTTGCATGATATATTTTGAACTATTCACTTCTATTTCGATCAATGCACAGCGCAATATTACAATACATAATTCTTGAGATTATGAAATAAAAAACTCAAACAACAATTCAAATATTTTCTTGTGCTCAAAATAGCTTTTATAAAGTACTAATTAAGGCATGTTCAATAACCGATCAGTATCATATGCATTTGGTTTTATACCAAAGGCAATTAATTGACTTTATAAAGCCATGATTTTCTGCTTATTACAAGCTGTACCCAATATATGTGACGTCATTCACATGACAAAAGTAACTTCGTGTATCATATAACTACAAGTAGATTTAACCTAGGTAGTGACGTCATGGTTAAAGTGATCCTTCGTAATCAATAAAGAACAACACAAATGCAGTAATTTAATTTAATCTGATAATTTTCAAGAATGTGATAATATATACAATAGCAATTAGTATTATAAAAGTCAGGCTAGGATTAAAAATCTCTCGAATTTTGAATGAGGCTGTAACGAAAATAATCAAAAGATCTGAAAAAAAAGTTGCCATTAAGACCAAAAAATTTTTTTCACGTAAGTGCATGAGAATATGGCCTGCAGGAAATGTGCGATGGTAATAACAAATTACTTCAGTGAATAGAATACTACTACTGATGAACACAATTTCATGCAGGGTAGTACACTGTGCGACCACATCAATTGTACTAAAAACTTATTAGAAGCCAACGACATAAAATTGCTTGAACAATCTGGAAACTAGCCGAACAAGAAGCCAACGAAGCGAATCAGGAAGAACCTAAAAACAACTTGCCAAGTTGTTCGAACTGCAGAGGCCAAAGTCCTTCCATGTAAAAAATCAAGCTTGGCACTGTGACTTTGATATACTACATATTGTTGAAGTGTAATGAATTAGATGGAAACTTAGAAAATGACACAGTTACACAGTTTGTTTCAATAGACAAACTGTTCTCTATAAAGGCAGTGAATTCATCGTATACTTTATTAATTTCTTCTAAGCTGGTTTATAAGAGAGATCTTTATAATTAAATAATCCATTTATTAAACGCCTTTTTATTTCTAATCAACAAATTAATAAAGTCAATCAATGATATAATTTAACTGACTCAGCAGTCGTCGTAATATAAGCATCCTTAGAATAATTATATTCATTAAATATATTTAACATCCATAATAAAAATACATAAAAATATCTACATTTGTTTCCAAATCATTGCATTTTAAAAATTGCACTAAAAACTTTCGTGATAATTTGTGAATATTAACTTTTCACTCTTAATTTAGTTACTGCAGTCTTCGTTCTTAGATAAAAAGTATTTTACTTCTGCTGAATCTGTAGGTAGATACCAGTTAATTTCTTTTTATTTATGTTATTCTGTAATATAAATCAAAAGAGTAACCCAAACATGCCCTTTTCTGTATAATAACAGTATTTCAAAGTCTTGTACTGAACGCCCTCTTAGCAAAAGATCTATAATTTCCGAGAAGAGATAACGACCACGGATGCGGCATAACCTTACAAGGAAACAGGCCGCCAACCTGAAGGTCCTGGTTTGACCTAGAAGCCATAACCCAATTCCCATTCAGATCATTACCCTCTCCTCCACCAGGTAACCATCTGGGGAACCTAAAGGGGACCTCTTCAAGGTTTCCATATTTTTTATGGATGCCTCACTTGCTATTGACCCTGATAGAGCTCTGACATTCACCAGGACGGATCTTGGGTTTGTGGGTTCATCCACACGAACTGACTGAGGATGTTAGGCTCTGAATGAATTTTGTAATGTCTTGAAGTATTATGTTGGATTAAGAAATAGCTCACTAGATATGGTTCTTATGGTTGTCGGTTCCTTTCTACACGCTTTGATGATACTCTCAAGCTTCCCTCAATATCCTGAATCGATTCATCGAAATATACAGCATGTTTTGTATAAAATCATGAAAGAATGAGCATCAAGAATCATTTACGAAAAAAAAAAAAAACCAGCTCTTTTATGTCTATCATTTTAAAAAATAACTAAGTATGAAGCTCTTCCAGTTAGTTTATATTTTTAATCTCCAAGGCTATCCAGTATAATTATTCATTGTATATTCAATGAAATAACAACTGAATCCTGTACCTATGGCACTAATATACAATGTATTAAACTTTAAAAAAATAATGGAATAATAAATGAACATACATGCATATATATATTTCTATAACTGAAATTCCTGTTACTGAAGAAATTATGGTGGGTATAAAATACTCAGTAGATGTATCTGTATAAATAATTTTTTTTTTTACTTTTCTGAGGCTTTAGTTTTAGATACTAAACTATGTTAAGTAAATACCTTGACCTAAAAATTTATTTAAGTTCCTAATTAGAAGATACATCCTATTTGGGGTATATTTATTGTTATTTCAATTCATCCGAGAATGAAAATGATACCTGAGATACCAAGCGTATCTAAATTGTTTCCATTCTTTTAAATTAAATGCTGCATTGACTTCATTACAGAATACTTATCAAAAATAATGATAATTCGATGCACGTAAGAAAGAAGCGTATTTATTAGAATTTAATTTCATTTCCATCATCCTTTCTAAAACAGATGGTTTATTGTTTCGTTGAACAAGTAGCAAAAATATACACATATATACGGAATTAATTTTCCACGATTTTTTATGCTTCGTACTTTTCTGGGAAGTTTTTGGTAGAGCTTCTTAATTTCATTTTATCCATAGAATTTTTTCTTACTTTCAGGGGAATACAAGTACAAAGTTTATATATGTAAAATCACGACGGAGGTAATACATTTTACTAATTACTTCCCGGCCAGATGTTCAGAAAAGACAGTTTAGCAAAAGAAAAAAATCCTTAACCTATAAAAAAATGGAAAACAAATGCGATATGTTAATTATTCTAATAGAATACTTTTTCATTATTTAAAAAGAAAATGCGTCGAAAAAAACCGCAAATGTAAAAAAACCCCGCTACTGTAGAGTAATATATTACAGAAAATACTGAATTATTACATTAAAAATAATAAATTAGTAGATTATTTAGGAATCGGAATATTTATTCGTAGACATTAAAATATTGGAAGGCAGTTTCCTTAAGGGGAGAATTTTCTATAATTGTTTAGAAGTGAATATAAACTACATCTGACGTTGTAGAATCCCTGAAATTTTCTCGCATACTCCCTATCAAAAGGTGTTATTTCTCTCTCCATTCCCAGAAAAGATTGTGGACCTTGGTCAAAACCGTGAACACGAATCCTCAGATTTTCATTTTCAGAGCACCTCACATGAGAAATTATATGCTTCGTATTATAATGAAGAAAATCGGTACTCATATATTATCAACCGGATGTCATCGATGAACAATAGTTGCGAAAAAGTCTATGAACATGTGATCTTTGGTACCTTTTTTGCGATAAGAATACAAGTATAAAAAAACTGGCCTTTGTTTCCGACAGGTTAAAACGAAAGTTTGACACAGAATTATAATTGTAATCACAAGAGCACACACCAATTTTTATTTATGTAAGTCATTGCATCTTAGAGTTATCGTGTTTCCAGGCATTGAAAGTACAGTACAGTAGACGATCAACCCTTTTGGCAGATGTGGCTTTAAATCAGATATGAATTTACAGTTTGCATGGTAACGGTCATCTTTTAGACGTATATGGTTATAATTTAATATAGATCTACTTAAGATGCCGAATATAAGTAAATTTTACCAATCGAGATCGTTTTGTTGTGTAATTCTCTTAATAACATAAATTCGGATAGGTGCACATATAGAACTCTGAATGGATTTCGTTCAAAATTTGATATATATCTACAAATTTGTCGTAGAAATCATATACCAAATTACATTAGTCTAGCTCAAAGTATTTTTGAGTTATCATGTTCAGCAACAGGCGAATGGGCGGAAAGATATATTACGGAAAATATGTATTTCCGACTCAGGGAGATCTGGAAAGAGAGTATCCTTCAGAATCGCGAATCCGAATATTTTGATGACTATAATATTTTCTTTTTATATATTTCCCATACTAGAAAGTTAAAAAAAAGACAAAACAAGAAAGAAGCACGGTCTTTTGTTCATCAGAATGACCTAAGGATTGGATGTGCGTAAAAGCCCGATTATTGGTTATTATTTGGTGAACTTATTAAGGAGCAAGAATTAGAAAATCATAAATGTAAAACACTTTTTTACAAGAACGCTTTTATCATGTATTAAAAACGAAAGACTATTTTAAGAAATTTCTGTATCTCGGAACAAAAGGCATAAAAACATGAGGGACAAAAAATAATTGAAAAGAATGAGGCGCCAATAAATTTTAAAAACTTGATAACAATTCTTGTTTACTTCATATGGTAAAAAGTCTTCACTTCCTGTATTAGATAATATATTCCCAATTTCATATTAGATTTGTCCCGGATTATCCTGCAGAAAATTTAGTTTGCAAACTCATTTTTAAGAAAAATTAATTAAAAAATGTCTGACTAGATTTATTTTTAAAAAATAAACTTTTGAAGATTTATCTTTCCTTATATTCATCAGCCTGACGGGAAAATAAAAATACTAATAGCAAAACATATTTTTTAATCCCATACTGCTTTTTCAAAAATTTTTTTAACAATAAAGCATATTTATTTATTTTTTAGTTTATTGTTTAACTAGTTATTGTTTTCGTGGCTCTACCAACCTTTATAGGTTCTGTAAGTGTTAAAGGAAAATATATATACTTTTACATAGTACAGTTTTCAAAAGCTTATATTTAACCCCTTAAGAGGAATAAGAACCTTCACCTCTAAATTACAACACCTAATTGACAATTATTACAAAGCTTTCGGATATACAACACTTTTAATCAGGTACATATTTGTAAAGATTGTTAGTTTTTACTCTAGAACTTGCATATCAAATTGGTTGGGGAAAAAAGAATAGAGTTTTGAACAAAGTGGTGAAATTTTTACAGAATTAATTTTGAATATATATATAAAATCAGCGAATAGCCGTAAAAAAAATTGCTTTTTATTAAGAAGGTAAGTTTTATAAAATTTTAAGATAAGTGTAATAATAACTGTACAAAAATGTCTGTACAATTTTATATTCCGAATTTTATTGCTAAAAAATGTTCAACATTTCGCAGTATATTTAACCTTTTTCGTACTAAGGAACATGAATGCCATATTTTGTTTCAATCTGTTGATCGGTATAGAATTGTATAAGATACAAACAAACAAACATGCAGGCGGACCTTCTAAATGAATTTATTGGGTTTTTTTTTTTTTTTTTGTTGTTGTTGTCCATTAACTTTTTACTTTGGCCAAAATCTCAACATTCGAGTGTACTAACGTTACGTATTGAAATCTAGAAATGACTTTAGCACTACTTTTTACTTGACCTGACTCCGTATTTAATTTTTGTTAAGGTCTTTAATAAGTTAACTAGACTGTGGCAAATTTTTATTAACCTCTAACATTCTTTTCGACATGATGTTATTTTTGGGAACTTAGAGGGCTGTATATTGTTTGTAGGCCGTTCTACTTCACCGTTCTTCGTTATCTGTTAACTTCATCTAATTTGCCCTAGTATTTTTGCGGTAAAACAGTTGTCAACCTAAATGTTTTGCAGTGCCGCTAATTGTTTTGTGCCAGACTCATCGATAAATTTGAAGTCTAGCAGGTCATTCTGACAAACTAAATATACTTCATACTTAATATGTGTCTGAATCGAGTTCTAATTTTTCTAAAAGTCTATAAAAGCATGATGAGCCTATAGATTTAGTTAAAATTATATATGTACTCTTTATTTAAATATAATGAGAAAAAAATGATACTTGAAAACGTGACTTTCATGACAAATCATCGTAATATAAATAAATGTCTTATGTCAGAGTATGAATGTTTCACATCGCCTCCTAAACAACAGAGCTGAACTCAACCAAACTTCGACTATTTAATATATAAGATCTCAGAATGAATATTGTCAACATTTCACAGCAGCACAAAAATTAATTAAATATTCAATAAATTAAAAATTAACAAAATTTTTGAGCTTTTTTACTTTAAACTACTCTACTCCATTTTCTTAAAAAATGTTCTATTATTTTAAAACATTTTTTGAAAGTGCTTTTGTTGGTCTTAAAGTAGTGGTTTAACCATACTTAAAATTAAGTCGATTGCTCAAATGAAATCAACCTTTCTTGCACTTTTGTTTCCTTAATGCTCAAAATGTACCAAATTATTATTAGAAATATTAATAAAATGAAAAAAAAGAAGCGATCGAAAGTTTTTTTAAATCATCAGATGCAATAGATATTCTTATTTAATTAATTAAAAACAAGTTATTAAAAATCTCGCATAATAATTTATATAAAAAAGTTTTTATATTAAAATATTTCATATGAAGCAATTTCAATCCCAATAAACGTCAGGTATATTAACTAAAATCCATATAAAAATTTTGAGAGCCAATTTTTATATTCAGATTAAAAATCAAAACGATTGAATGTAGCATATTCCTCAATTTTTCTACTATATACTGTGAAGCATAGGAAAAGTTTTATTGAAATATTCGTAAGAGTTATTTAAATAATTAATTTTTATTCGTTAAAAATCATGTTTCCTTTTCAGTTTTGTGAAAGCTCACAACATTACCGCTCTCAAGGCTTATTTAGTACACAGAATTTAAAACAGCCAAAACATGAGGAAAGATATATTAAATAAATTTATTTTCCCCTTTTGACATTGCGAAGTAATTCTGAGAAAATTATTTCAGATTTCTTAAAAATTAATCCAAAACTTATGCTAAAAATGCTTATTATTTATTTATTTTTTCCATTTTCACGTCAAGTCATATTGAAATTCGCCGATGAAAATGTCAGTCTTCATAAATTCATTCCATGTTGTAAATATATATTTAGTCTGCCAGTTACAAAGCTTAATTAAATTTTGCATCATTCTTTGATATTTTTATTAATTTATGGAAAAAATATCTTTTGCCTAGCTGCTTATTTTAATCGCTTGGCACAGTTTGTAATTTGTAGAGAAAATTCCTTGGTATAAAACATTGTCTGATTTTAAGTAAAAATAGAGTTGTAGATATTAAGATGGAGTTCCACCGAGTGTTAATATCAAATTTATTTTTACTTTTTTACACCAACATAGATTTCAAAAATTGATTTGATATATCATAACTAATCTTAGCAATAAATCATTTTTTAGATAATAAGCACTTCAAATTTTGCTTATATGTACTGAAGCACAAAAAAAATTAATGAAGTATTTGGGGTAATTATTTTAATAGCCAATTTTTTGTTACTAAGAGACATACAAATAATTTTTCGTCTAACAGCACTAGGTGTAGAAACCAGTATAATAATAAAAAAAAACCTACTTATTCAAAAAACGCTAATATAAAAAAGAAGAAAAGGCTTGTATGTGGCTCTCCGTTTTTCCAAATCTAAGCAAGAGTATAAAAAATGTAACAATAAATAAAATAAATAAAAATTTAATGGGGAATAATAAAAAAAATTGCAAATTTTTCTGCAGCTATGCTTAGATATTTTAAAGGGCAACTTTCTAGAATCTTTACTCGGATAGTAAAGAAAATTAAAGCCTTTTATTTATTTCACAAAGAATTACTTTAATTCATATTGATATTTTCTTATTCGACATTAATCGCTATCAACGATAAGCTGGTTCTTCAGGTTTACTGGATATATTTAATTCCATTTAATTGTTTACATACATTTTCATGTTTATGATTCTGTCAAATTGTCAGTTCTTAAAACCGTATTATTTTAATTGTCTTAGATAAATTATCTTCATTGAACATGAACATTTCTAATGAAGGCCAGTCCCACTATATCACAACGCTATTAAAAATGCAAATGCCCAGTTCATAAATCCTTTAAATTTCATGGTAATGGAACTATTTCCTGCTAGAACTTTTGTGGTACTACATCTTTCGTGGTACATTTTTTAATCGTCTTTTAAACTATGCATCTATGTATTAAACAGACTCCTTTAGTTTTCAACAATAGATAAAAATTCCTCGATTAGATAGAAGAAACAAATGAAAACTGGGAATTCATGCTAACGATTTAATCTACAGTTGGGAGTAAGAAAAAAATATTTTCTTAAAAAATTTTGAAATTCAAGAAAAATTTCCACAACTATTAAATTCGCATCGTTGAAAATATATTAAAAAATTTTTTAATGTGAAATTTATTTTTTAACTATAATATTGTCGAAAGTTAACTCGGAAAAACACCAAAATTTCGCTTAATTTTATGTTAAAATTCTACTAAATATTTCAGAAAAAAATCCCTCCGAGATGCACATTTTCACACTCCAAGACATACATGCACAAAACTTTGTAGCTCTAGTTCAAGAGGTTTGGTATACAGATACACAAACATTCGTCTTTATTATTAGCACAGATTACTGAGCTGACATTCATCTCGGATAGCTAAAAGGTTTTGTGCAAAAGCAGCTATCCTTTCATTTAGTTATGTGGTTCGATTATATCCCAAAATAATTAACATCGAAATAGTTTTTAGTATCTTGTTAATGAAAATAGTAGTTAATGTAATGACTACTGCTAATAATACAATAATCGATGCAATAATTTGCAAAGCATATTTCTAGACACTATTTACATCTAGAAATTATAGAAATCAAATGTTTTTTATCATGACAGTAAAGATTTCAAATCATAATTCATGCAATTTGCTTAATACAAAATTATTGAAAATTATATGATGCATTAATGTAACGCTCAACGGAAGCCTATACAGAAACTTTTATTAATCGATTTATTTTCCTTATAGAAATATGTTACAGACTTATTCTCTTTATAGATTTATATTTATTCTTCTCAACATTCCTGTTCTGTTGAACTTGAGGTTATTACCATAGGTTAAGGTAGATCTGTCTCGTGAAGAAGTTGCACTCCTCCCACTTCTAAAGAATGTAACCTACAATGAACTTTTGACAGTACGACTCCAATTCCTTTTCACATTTTAGGTTACAGCATGCCTTTCACGGCCTCAACATTGTTACATTGTATCCTTCCGTTATTACGAATTTATTTGCGACCGCGTGCCTTCCATGGCCTCAAACATCGTATAATTGTATTTTTCCGTTTAGGCGAATTTATTAGAAGCGCTCAACGCTCATATGATTGTATTCTTCCATTCAGGGAAATTTATTGGAAGCGGCGTGTCTTTCATTGACTTTTTTTATGCCTCCTCTTTAGCCTTTTATCTTGCATAGGTTGTCTTTTATGCTTCTTTTGTAGACATTTATTTGAAGTTGGAAAAAATGAGCGATCTTTAAATCAAGATAGTTTTCAACATTTTTTATAGCATCCATTTTTTTTGTCCAGTTGTCAAATGTTTCATTTTTAACTACCATCGTGTTAATGAATTAAAACGAAATAAACAATTAATGATTGGCACATTTTCATTCTTCGGAACTTCTATACTTCATATAAGGCTCATTTCAGAGGTTATCGTATGAACAGGAATTGAATTTTTACCAAACAGTTTATTTTGAAAAACGTGCACATTGGAAAAAATGCTTATTTTATGTTGTTGTTACTTATGGCACTTGCCTAAGGACCCCTGCTGATACAGCAGCAAACTTAAGAAGAAAGGAGCGTCTCTTGCTTTTGAAGTAGCACCAACTAGGGCCAAGAGTACGACACTCGCCACATTTGCTTGAACAGTCCCTTTTTACAGGGAGGCAAAGTGACACATCTTACAGATAACACACAGAAGAACAACCATGATCTTTCCGGGTTTCGAACCCTGGACTCCCAGAACGCGAGGAAGACGCGCTACCTCTGTGCCAGAAAGACGGCTATTTTATTTTATAGTTGCTGAAACGATTAAAGTAAAATTTATGAATTTTGGCATGATTGGCATGAGATCTCTCTTTTGATAATAAGATAAGTAATTTTGAGATAAGTAATTTATTCTCATACTCAGGCGCTTTTTTAATGTATTCTTTTTATGTTAGAAATTTTTATTTTATTAATTTTATGAATATTGGAGTTCCAGAATGTCCGGTATTCACATTTATACACAATATCATTAAAGCAGATGTTTGATTCTATAAATATTCGGATATGTTATGTATATAATGAAGTATTTAAGAACATCAGCAGTTATCTTGATAAAATGTTAATAATATCCTAAAATTTTATCATTAATAAAATTTGGATTTTATTTACAAATTTAATTATTTAGCAACTAAGAAAATAAAATTTTTTAATCGTCCTGGTTGCAGCCCCCTCCCAGCTTGACGGGAGACCCTCCCTTAGACGGTTACTTAGACTTTTATTATTATTATTATTATGACATCCATTTACCCATTACCATATAACTAAGCCGTATAAACAGGAATTATTAAGACTGGCTGTTAGGGCTTAGTCTACCTAGCAGGAAATTGTCTCTGCTTTACATGTAAGCATAAAGGATTACATATACATTTCGCACACTCATAAAAATACAGATTACACCTTGTTTCCATTCCCAAGAAGATTTTTTTTAAATATTCAGCCTTTTTCCCCTCCTATATATATATATATATAT
>JAOUZG010051061.1:1126740-1163934 GCA_026289955.1 Argiope argentata
ATATATATATATATATATATATATATATAAACAATTTGAAGGTAGATTTAGCAAACTTTTAAGAGCATTAGCATTATATTATTATATTTTGCTACAACAGTGACGAAACAAACGATATTATTAAAAAAAATGCATTAAAACCTTTAAACACCTGTTCTTTTAAAAAAACTTTTACAAATATTTTTTGACTTTCATTTAGTAAATAAAACACGTAAAAATACTTAAAAATTATATTTTATTTTAAGTAGGGTTTACAACTAAGTACCAGCTGGTTGTCAATCGTTAGAACTGGGTTTTAGAATCGTTAGAACTGGATGACTCAATTCGATTTAAAAAAAAACCTATCTTAACGCATTTTGCTCACTTAATATGCAACTTTTTCAAACTTTAATTTTATCTTGTGCCTGTATAAAGATATTCAAATTAAATTATTAATTTTTCAAATGAAGTAAATTGAAGATTTCATTTTTTCATAACTTCAAATTTCGAGAGTGAGGACTTCCCACCAAAAACAAGTTTATATAAAATAACTTTATATGAAAATATTAGAAAAATTTGCCTTGTATTCAGTTATTTAGAATTTTATCTGATTTTGGAAAATTTAAATCCAAATCAGGATTTTATATCACTTAAAGATTAACAATACTGTTGTCTAGTCGGTGGCACTTTCAGCGTAAACTAGAACTATTTCTTCTTAATGTAAGCTACGAACAGATACCTATCTTACGGCTTAAATTTCTTTTAGTCTAATCTGCACTTCAAATAGGTTTGGGATTGATTCTTAAATCACGGCTTAGACAGTTTCTTGCAACTACAAAAAGGCAATGCCGATATGTTATTGGCGGCTTTCACAGCTCTTGAGTAAGTATTCATTTCTCATTCGAAAATATGTCGGAATTCGAAATCAGTTAAAATAAAAGTTGTAAAGTTTTTATCAAAGTTTCACTTCCAATAGAAATTATTATTATGCTTTCAAACACAATGATGTTAAAATGGAATCTCCATAGTTCATTTTGATGTAATCATTGAGTACTTTAGATCTAAAAAACAGGGAATAAAATTATCAAATAAGAATCTAAATAAATAAAGAAATCAATAGATGATTCCTCACAATTCAATGTACTGAAATGTTATAATACAGTATAAAATTGAAGTATGATTATTTAAAATTGTTGTTGTTACAAATGGCACTTGCCATGGACAAGCCCGCTGATGCATCAGTAATTTTATGCCAAAATAAGCGTCTCCTGTTCGAAGTAGCACCAACTAGGGCCAAGAGTACAACTTTAACTACACACTCATCACATTCGCTTGCACAGCCCCTTTTTATAGGGGGGCACATTCATACGCCACACTGATAGAACACAGAACAACCATGCCCTATCCGGGACACCCAAATCACTAGGAAGACAAGCTACCTTTGTGCCAGGACGCCGGCTTATTTAAAGTAATGATAATTTATTTATTGTCTCGCATTTCAACATAAATTGTCAAAATTTCGAAAATGCCAAAAATAATGATTTGTTTTTGAAAATAATTCTTTTATTTAAAATACTTTTTTTAAAAAATCTGCTAATTTTGGAAATCTTCAAGTATCGCATAAAAAAGGATTAAAACATCTAATATGAAATCAAAATAGATGATATGGAATAAATATAAATAGAACTTTTCTTAATTGTTTGTAAAAATTTCTCAATTACAGTCACATTTTTGTAACTTGCTTTAAAAACGAATTGTGTTAAAATTAACTTTATATATTTTTTGTCACCTTGAAATCTAAAATCGTCAGTATTCTTGTCACCCCTTGTTTTATTAAAATGTTCTTTTTTTCTTTTCTTTTTTGCTTCTTTTTTAGCTCTACTACCTTTTTTAGATAAAAAGAATGTGTTTCTGCAGTATAAGAAGTTGCTGATTTTGAACCACCTGAAAATGTTATGATGCACAATGATTGAGAAGCAATTTTATCAAAATAAGTTGAATAATTCTTTGAAGTCTTACTTATTTTCAAAAATATTATAATTACTTTTTTAATAAATACAATTTAAAGTTGAAAAAAAAGCATGGAAATTTATTTATTACTTCTTTAATTTTAATACAATTTCAAATGAAGGAAACTGGTTCCTTTATTGGGCCACTGATATTTAGAAGTAGATTTTGATTTTAATTTCATTAAATGCAGCATTTTTTTATTTTAAAAATTTACATAATTATACAACGTATGAACTCAAATAGGACATTTTATCCACAGTATCATTTCCTCTGCATCTGATACAAAACAACGTAATCTTAGTTTTTGTACTTTTGAATTTTGATTGATACCTTAAACAGGTTTTTTCCTTCCTTTTCTTTTGCTTGTTCTACTTCCAATTTATAAGGTCTATTATTTATTATAATTGCCTTTTGGGTATTTATATTGTTCAAAGTAATTATCCAATTGTTTCTTAAGTCTAGCTCAGGCAGGATTCTGTGATCCAATCTGAGCAATACTCGAACAACAACAAATTTTACTCAACTTTATTGCTAAAGTTTTAATAAATGTATTATAGTAAATTGTATCCAAAAAGTTTCTTCTCTGAGAATGTAATGACATATTTTGCGACTTTAAATAGGCATAAGAGTTATTAGTCTTTTGTTAAAATATTTAATTGGTGAAATCTAAATATAAATATTTATCCTCTAATTGCAATTATTGCACTTTCTCTAAATATGGCTCCATACACCACATTAGCATCTGTCCAACGTAAAAGGGTTAATTTACAGACAGATATTTAATAAAAATGCAGTTATGATCCAGATTAAAATTCGACAGCTCTCCCCATTTTTTTTAAATAATGCATTTTTGATTATGCATGCTTTCACTAAACAAGCTGATATTGGCAAACAAACAGAGATAAGGGTAAAATAAACAGCAATAAAATATGTTTACTTAAAAAAACATTTGAATTTATAAGTGAATATAAACACCGACACTCAGATTAATTAACATATCTTGCTCCATCATTGCGAATTCTATGAATGACTTCTTCCTTTAATTATGCGTTGAAGATGTCCTCGGGGTATCGTTACTTTTTCACTTGAGTCGCCATGCCTTCACTATCTAGTGATGACAAACCTAAAGTAAATGAACGATTCACCGACGATTAATCGATTTTCAACCAAAATTAGGCTCGCTGTTCACGTGCCCGACAATAACCCTCGAAGTTGATTAATCTTCTGAAAGCAACTCCTCCGGTACGTGCAATTATACGCGAAAACTGAAAGTAAAGGGAGGGAAGGGAGGAAAAAGTCCCGACTTCCTTGACCGTCGTAAGGGAAGTGAAACGAAAAGAGGAAACTTTTGCTGTAACGGAATCGCGTATCAATTCACCGAACACTTCCGCCTTGACCGCCAGTGGTCACGTGCCAGACGGACTAATGTATAGGTGCTCACAAAGGGTCCTCGATCGTAGGAAGACTTCAAATTTGAGGGGGGGGGGGGGTCTTTAATATTATCAATTGCTTCCGTGTTCATGCATTCGTATAAAATTTTAAACCTCCAATTGCAGATTATTTTTTAATTGCTATTCAATACGTTTATAAACAGGTTCAATAAATTTTGAAAAGAAGCGATTAGATATTTATATGCATTGTTAAAAATAAATTGTAATTCATAATTAAAAATAATACTAATCAGCGTAAATTGTAGGATAAGCAATTAGAAGGTTAAAGAAATAATAAAGGCTAATTCATAATAATTACACCTAATTACGAATGATTAGGAAATAATTGTAAACTATAATACAAAGGAAAGCACAGCACAGATGGAAGCCTTAGTATTGAGTACGCATATCATAATTGCTCATTACATTATAATAATCCTTAACCATAGATAAAATATCAAAGCATTATTCCATTTCAGTTTTTTGTGCATGAATCTTAAGTTTCTTAACAGTTGCATGCGTAATAGACATCCTGACAAAAATCTACGATGGATTCCTACGAGACGAAGAAACAAAATATAATTTAAAATAAATAATTTTAAATAGTAACACGTAAAATATGCAAGGTGTTGTAAAATATCTAATCAATGGCTGTAAAAATGCTTTATATGGCATGAAACTGACTGTCGCATATGAAACTGACTGCTGCACATTCAAAAATCCCATATTTGCAAGGTTGTCCCGAAGTAATTACTTTAAATTAAACTTAGAAATTTTTTTAAAAATGAGAAAGCTGGATTTTTTTTCAAGGCTGAAGATATGAATCTCAGAAACATTTATTTGCCTGAAGCATGCAGATAATCTTTTGGACAAAATTCATATTATTTCTTGCGCAATCTATTTCAGATCGCATGCGCAGTATTTTTCTTCTGCTAAATACACCAGAGGTACATTTCTAATTAAATATTACAATTCGATATGAAATGCGCTCCTCTACTGCGCTACAGAATTGACAGATTTCTCAACACAAAATGAGCCCTTCTACCTGGAGAGCCACTTGAGACATTTTCGGATAACCTCTTCCGTGCTCTGAGAAAGACAACAAAACTTTACCCTTTGGGAGCTCTAGTGTGAACTAAAAATCCCTTTTCAAGGTCAATGCAAAGTCAAGGGAGGTGGTCTAGAAAGATTAAAAGTGAAAAGAAGAACTCTCCCTCAGAGTTGGTCAGGGGTCAACAAATGGATAATCCTTTGTGGTAGTCGCAACAACATGGACCCTGCATATTGGACTAAACATAGAATCATTGAGTTATTGTTACGTAAGTAAATAAAATTTTAGTTTTTCTCAAGCATTGAATTGAAATTTTCACTCGCAATCGTTTGTACAAGAAAGTTGTAACTATTTGTTATCGGTGTAATTGTCTCGAATTTTCTTATATTTTAACAACTCGTGTCAGAAGTTTGAAAAGAAGTACAACAATAGACAAGCTAAAGTAGGCCAAAAACAGAAGAAAAAAAACAATTAGAAATCCTGAGGAAACCCATGTACATAAATGAATAAAAACGTAAAATCGGAATTCCTTGACACTAAGACATCAGTGTTGATACGCAGTGATTTCGCGTACTATAGATGTTATACGAAGAAAAGAAAAGAAAGAAAAAAGGAAGAAAGAAAAGAGAAGAGAAGGAAAGGGGGTAAAACATTACATTTCACTGAACACATGAATACATTATTTTTTTTAATGTTCGCATTACATTTTTTAGTTAAAGTTTCATGTTTTTTTCTCACTTACTGTGTCACATTAAAGTATTCCTATTTCGTTGCGAACTCCTCTGGTGGTCTTTGCTTGATGTATCTACCAAAAAGGAAATTAGAAGAATCGACAATTTGGAAAATAACGTTACGGAATAATATTTGGATTGTGAATATTGCTGCTTGTATTTCACTTTTCATAATGTATTAGCAAAACAATTAAAAATTGGAAGCTATTTAGAGAATCACATTTTAATTGTTTCCTCTTGTAAAATATATTTTACGATTACATTTTTTTCTGGGTTGATGAGCAGAAAAGGCAGAATACAGATGAAAATTTTTTATGTATTTCACTCAAAATATGCCATTATGATTAATATTATAGCCAACAATATTTTATGCAATCGCAAATTTCATATTTATATTGTTAATATACGAATGGTATGTATAGATCATTTTACAAATGATATGTATATTTTTCATTTTTGTCTATTGAACGGAGAACAAAACTTGCAAGAAAAAAATTTATTGAAAAGAATTAAGAAAAGAATGTAAACAAAAAAATTCTATTTACTCCCCCCCCAAAAAAAAGAATGAAATATAAACTCAAAACACAACTATATAAATAATAGGATAGACTAATATTGCAATTTTTTGGCATTGCGTAAATTAAAATGATTCACACCGGAAAATTCGGTTATTTTCTCTGCCTTTCATTTTTAAGTGGAAAATAATAAACATTTTCAAAGGATAAATAATTCTTTTTTTTTTTAATTTTAGCTTAAAACCAGACGGTTCATTGCATCTCTAACCTTTGCCATTCATTAGCCCTTTGAACTCGAATTTAATATGACACATACGATTTGATGTCGCATACACTGAGACATATGAGTGCAAAGGGTTAAAATATTTCATGGAAAATACATTACAATAAATGCACAAATCGAAACGTCAAAAAGCAAACAATTCAACATTATAAACTAGTTTTCGATACATTTGAATTTTTTTAGTGGAAATTTGAAATCCAATGTTTTTTAGGCTTAACATTTTTCTTTATGCGTTTTCGACACTAAATCATAATCATAGCAAAATCCTATTTGTAATTTCATTTAGTTTGTTTATTCGGACTTTGCACAGAGCAGCGTACAGGTCCACATCAATAATTAATTAAGATGAGGACATAAATTAATTTGAAACTCCACAGTCTGCCTCCAATTATTCGGTGTTATTAATGATTATAATTGGGAAAACAATTTATCCTTAATCTGTGTACTGAGAGGGAGGCAGTTTGACCACAAGGTTCTGACACTCAAATGAAACATTCTCACCGCAATTAATTGTGCTTTTAAACAAGGGTCAACGAAGAAATGGTTTTCATCTTACCGTTTCAGAGGATTCCACCCCATTTGAATCATAAATGATTATGCTTGTCAATTAACATCCACGAGGAAGACATTGAATAGGACTCAAGATTTAGAAACTGATAAATCTGGAAATATTATTTTTATTGAGTATTATATTCAAAACATTTGGATCAAGTTATGATTTTGAAATACCGGTTATATTCGAAAGAGTTATATCGTTTCAATATATGACACAAAAATTCAATTACATAAGAATTTAAGATATTACATTTTACCGAGAATGATTAGTAAAGTAACTGCAGAAATATGTTGAAAAATTGCAGAGGAGTGGACTGTTCATCGGACATCTCATTTATGTTTATTTTCTGCCTTAGCTCAATATTTTTTTAATGAAAGGTAGCTATAAATTTCCATGATTTTAAAATAATGGTTTCCGTGTATTGGTATTTCTCCTTCCGAGAATGACGCAGTGGGGGGGGCAAGTGTCTATTAATTATAGGATTTTCGTTAGTGCAAGCAGAAATAGTGCTCGTGCATATAATTAAAAACCAATTCTCATTTTTCAAATGATAGTCATAATTTCTCCTTCCATTTGGGATGGAATTTTACTTTAGCAAGGATTTCATTCTTCTGAGTTTTATTTGCACAGCCACAGTTACAAAACCGCGTGAGCTTACTAGAGAGAAGATACCGAAGTTATGAGTGATTCATCGGAAGAATTTTCCCGATGATACATTAAATTTTTGATTATAAAATAGATAGTTAAACCCATACAAGAAGATGCATAGTTTGCATAAACAAAATAAAAGAGGTAGGCACTGCTTGTGAATGCAAATTGTGTAATACCAGTCTCTGTATTGAATTGAGATTTTTCAATTCAATACAGAAACATTAATTATTACAATATTCATTAAGTATTTTATGATGTTAAATGTAAATATTTATTTTTTTCCTTATGCTTTTGTGTTTTGCATCTATATAGTGTTATTTCGGTACTTTCAGTTATTCTAAAACACACTATATTCTTAATTTATAGCATTACATTTCAAGAATTTTAATCTTTATAATGATTGAAAATATTTCGATTATCACGCATTTAAAATTAGTCTCATTTCTACGTAAAGGGTGCATTATATACATTTTTGTGTGTATTTTCACAAAATTTAATTCTACTTAGATTTTGCTAGACAAAATGTTTGTATCTGTACGGGCAGTCATTGCTTTGCCAAGTCTCGTCCTGTGGAAGTTCTATTTCTTTCCGCTCACGGTATTGGAAATTTAAAAAAGAAAGAAAGAAATTCTATCATGCAATAGGATATTTTAGATGTTGAAGTTCTCATATAGAGATTCAAAAAGTTGCGAATTTAAAATGTTTGACAGGGAAGGAAATCAGTTTTTTTTTTTTTTTTTCATTTATATGCCAGCTTCCAAATCATTTGGATCAGATGCATTTTTCTAATTATGGTTTGTGACAACTTTCGATTTAAGAACAGAAAAATAGGCAATTGGAAAAGAATAAAGGAATTTAAAAAACATATTTGAAATTTATTGATTTATAAGACATCAGTAATTGTTTTGAGAATTAAATAAATAAAATAATAATATGAATTCTTTTGAGGGGGTTTGAGAACTAATTAGGATATTTTCAAACCTCAATTCTTAAAAAAAATGTGAGGGATTATTTCCAACTGAAGACATCGTTAATAAGATTAGAAGGAATACTTTATAAAAAACCCATCAATTTACTTCTAAAGAAAGATAAATTAACTCGTCACTTTTCTAGTCACGGTCGGTACCAGTAACGTTCTCTTAATAACATTCCGTTGCCTTTGGTGGAACCGATCTATCTAAAAATCTGTCAATTCGATATGATGATATTATACAGAACTTTGTAACATAACCATTATAAAATGCTGTGAAATGCTGCTAATATGTATTCATTTCAATTTAATTACTACTAACCACTATTCCCACAAAGGAAGCCTGTTATTTTTCCAGGATATGCATTTGGAATTTTCAAAAGGCATTCACCAGATGTTCTGCACAGAATCTGTACCACCATCTCAAGTCCTATATATCTTTCTCTTTTTTTTCCCTACCTTTAGTCATCGCAGATGTTTACTTAAAAATGGTCGATGATTTCCACGAATGAATCCAAACCGCACAGTTGTCACACCTTTGCTCTTTTTACGTAATGAATGAGATTCTCGTGCATTACTACAGAAGTAGGGGAGGGACGCGGCCTACATTCTCGAATTTTACAACGCATTTTACTGTGGGTAGGGGAGAAACGGAAGTACTCTGTCGCACTCTTTCCCCAAAACTGTTACGCCAGCAAGTTCACTAACCTGTCATTCCAAGAATCGTGGATATGGGATACATCATGTGTCGCTCGTATTTTTTGGTGACATAACTCATGGTTATCTGAAAGAACAGAAATCGTCTCTTTTTTTAAACAGAGATAGGAAGGGGTCACACTGATCACAGATAGGGTTTTATGAGTGTCATGTTGCATTTAAAAGAGAAATACGCTTGCGATGAAGTTTTGCCAGTTATTTTGCCTAAAATATTTAAAAAAACCACCGCACATTGAATGAAACAGGTTCTATCAGTATTTACATAAAAAAAGATTTACAAAAGCAAGATAAGAAGGTATTTAAAAGTTTGTTTTTTCACAGTTTTTTTTTTTTTTAAACTATGAAACTTAATCTTTTGATCTTCGAATTAATTTAATCTCTTAATAGAACATTCCATTTGAGACATTTGTCATTTAAACCATTAATAATACCTTAAGGAAAATTAAGTGCACGCAAAAGATTTTCGTCTTTCAAATGAATTGCTACTTTGATTTCATTACAGATTTAAATACAAACAGATTTGTAACTCTACCGAAGAGTCTGACATGCCCTTGTACTCGAAGGGGTTAAGAATAGAAAAATTTATTAATGACTTCGACTGAAAATTGCTACATGGAACAGCTTAACAATTAATTATTACGTAAAATAGCGTCACAATATTGCCTTGGCTTGACGTTGTTGCTTATATAATGATCTGTATCGGTTCCTACTTCTCTTTATTTTATACCTGCCATTTGATGCTTGATCAAATGAAATTCTAATTAAAAGTTTATAGATACTAACACCAATTTTAAAATAAGCGTGCATTGCTTATAGTTAGAAAATAAGATTCAATATAAAATGATTACATTTAATGCTTCGCAGATAATAATATTTAGAAAACAGTATTAACGTATAATTCATTTGACAAGTTTCTTTTCATAATATTAGCATACACCTTCCATAAAATTGTATTATTTTCCCTCTATATCGAATTCTACAGATGCAGGAAGAAGATTTAAGGGGAAGCGAGGGTGACAGCCTTGTAAAAGCTCATTTTTGAGATGTTATACAACAAACGTAATTCCCAGTTTCTCTCCTTTTAAAATTATGAGCAATTTCGAATAAATTAAAATAATTATTATATAATTAATTACATTATAATTACTATGATAACTTAATTACATTATAGTAACTATAATATCTATTTAATTAAATTATTACATTAATAGTATTATTTTCCAAACTTCCTTTGAGAAGCAGTTGAAAAGCATTACAATATAAAAAAATTTCAGTACTAAATCATTCGTGGATTTAGATAGGATTTTATATATTAATTTAAACTCAGAATAAATATAACATCGCTTCGCAAACTTTAATTTCTAACAATATTTATTATCAAAGAAAGTGTTGGTGTAATTCATTTCAGACGGTCACAAGCTATAATACTTTTAAATATTTAGAGTAATTTAATATAATCCAAACACATTTCCTAAAACGCACGCGTCAGAAAGTTCAAAGTAGAAAATCATTTGGTACAACGCAGCGTAAACAAATTACTGCGTAAATCGTCCCCCGCTCATTGCCACCGAAAGAGCTATTCGAAAACCAAACAGTTTGTCTGGCATTCTGTAGAAACAAAATAAACTTACAAGTTGAATTGAATGATCTCAATATATGTTTATATTTTGAATGATTTCTTTTTCCATTACTTCGTTTAAGCAGAAGAGGTGTACATTATTTCAGTGAGCAATGGAAAATTAAAAAGTGAAAATGATATTCTTATTGTCACATAAAATCTCACAGATTTTATATGTGACAGAGAATGGACCAAAGGAGGATTATTTGGTAAATAAATAATTTAAGAAGCAATTTATTTATATACCGAAATTAACGTTGCTTATCCATTGATAAATTTTGATTTTTTTATTGCATAATACCTGTAATTTTTACATGTAATTACTGCAAAGGCAATTAAAATATGCCACGAATTTTCAGGTTTAAATCATTTCTAAATTTAAGGTGTTAATTTTGATTTCCATAGAAAACTATTAGATCAGTCAAGCCCTTTTGTTATTACTAAAAAGTTGGAAAAAAAATTATTTTTCTGATATGCTCAAGTATTCTGCGATTTTTTCCAAAATGAAGCAATCAAAATAGAAATAATTACCGAGAATGTATCGAAATTCACCTATATTTTCCCGTTTCTCTAAATAATGGGTAAAATAATCTATTTAATTGCATAATAGAGTGCGCATCATAAAAGCATCAAGTATGTAATATTTGAGCCAAATTAGTGATACTATTGAACAAACAATCTGGTTAATTGCACATTGCATATTACCATTGCAGCACTTTAGACTTCAAGCTATTTTACTTCAAAAAAAATTTTTTTTGTCGAAATATATCTAGTAATTAATTCGATTAGATGACTAAAATAATAACTATTTAACAACCTCTAATTGAATAAACAATTTTGAGAAATGTAAAAAAAAATCTAATCTTTTATTTCGAAACATCTTAGACAAGGCGAAATAAGTCAACTGCTGAAATCCAGTTATCAAAGAACAGAAACTTTCTATCAGTATTAAATCAAGAAAAATGTCACTTGTTAGTACTTCCCAAAGAAATCATCAGATAAACTTCCAACTTCCCATTTCACGAAACCTCAAAGGGCTCTCTTCCTGTAGACACCTATAATTGCGGTCAGGTGAGAACATCCATTTTCGAACTACAGTTCTCTAGACATATTCTTTAAAAATAGCAGATAATAGATACGGCCAAGTTTTAGCCTTTAAAACAAAGAAACCATCAAATCAAATAAAAATTCAGTAAAGAAACATTATGGCAAAAAAAAAGTATTGGAGAATTGAAGAAGATGATCAAACTTCCCTTGCGATGGCTAAAAATGACTGATGTCAATTTGATGACCAGAAGTGGACCAGCGAGGGGCCATCAGTGACGGTCATCCGCTCTTGCCGAATGACCAACACTCCGTGATCGCCAGTTATGATGACAAACCCTAAGAATCTTTGCAACCGAAGGGAGAGATTTATAAGCTTCGGGGGGAGATGGAATTGATGTTAGGAGGGGGGGGGACTTCTGTCTTTCGGAGGTTACGCATTAGACAACGCTGACTGGATTTGAAATCGGATAGTTGTGCTGATCTCTGAAGCGGAATTTAATATTTCTTTTTCTTAACATCACTGGTTTGCTGGTACTTCTGCCCAGACATTAAATGATGCTTTCCAAAGAACTTTTTTTAACATTCTTTTTTTTTGTTTGTTTTTTATGATCTTCTGTTGCTTTTGCTTGAAAGGAACATGACACTGGGTATTATAGGCACTCCTAAAGTTCGGAAATTTTTTGTTGGAGATTGTATGAAAACGTGGAAAAGTTACCGTTAATGCTCGTCTATTAATCGCATTATCGTCAAGACAAATAAATGTGCAAAGGATTATGAGAGTTGGCAATTTCTTTAACAGAAATAATATTATATTTCTGGAAGTGGAAAGCTGAATAACAATAGTAAATTGTTGGGAATTTATACAAAGAAATATTAAATAAAAAAATCATTTGCTGAATCATAATATTTTATACATTTTAACCTTTGAGTTTCAGGGACCCAAACTCAGAAAAGTTACTTTGAATGCGGGCTTTCAGTAAGAAAGGTAAGAAGATTCTTTCCCCTTCTTTTAAAGACGACAGTTGAAAAGATTACATGGCCCGAGCGGGCAGTGGCTACAGTGGACACTTGAGGGGAGCTGGGGGGGCAGAGCGGATATTCTTGCACCTATTGTGTTGTTTCCCTAATCAGTCACATGTCATCTATTGTGCAGTTTCGAGCTTTGCACCTGCTATAGAGATAAACCGATAGTTTTGAGGGGGAAGGTTTACCTCATTTTCTCAGTAGATGTTCGACCCTTATAATGAGTATATATTGTTTTAAATCGTCGAAAAAATAAATCTGTTATGGAACCCATAACCATTTCAACAAAATTACTCTACAAGAAAGGGAAAAGAATTTTTAGTTGTAGATGATTATCCCCACCGTTTTCATCAAAAAAAAAAAAAAAGGAATGAGTTCGATATGTGTAAAAGAAAAGACACATTGTTGTAAAGGAAATGTAAAAACAAATTATCAATTCGAAGTACTGAAGAAAACTGAACATACCTAAGAGCCTACAGTTGCTGAGATCGAAGTTAGAGACTTGCAGAAAAATAGTCCGAGAAGAAACATCAGTTCCCGTTCCCCAGATATTTCAAGAAGAACTTTCAGTATTATATCAGAAAGGTTATGATTTCATTATTAAAATACTGACATATTCCAAAGCCAAGACTGTTTTATGTAAGGAGAGGAGAAAAACTTTGAGAGCTACCTAAAATCCCCAAAATGCCAACGACATTCAATTTGCAAACGATGTACTTATGCTTTTTATTGAAGAAACATTTCTTCGTTTAGACTTGGAAAATGACCAAGATAACAGGATTTTGTATTAGAAGGAGAAGAATCTCTGTACCTTTTGGAAAATAGAAAACCTTTTTCTTAGATGGAACTTTTATAAAGTTGTCCGGAACAATTTACTCAAATATATACAATGCACGCCGACTTAAGGAGTACAGCAACTGAGACCAACATTTATCCAGCACTTTTTGCATTTTTGCCTGATAAGAGACAAACAACTTACATTGCAATGTTTCAGGAAGTGAAACTTGGTGCCTTAAGAGGAAGGTGGACATTATAAAATTGGATTTTGAAGCCGCAGCCATTAGTAGTTGTTTGTTAGAATTTCCCAGTTCGACTATTTCCGGTTGTGACTTTCATTTTAATCAATGATTGCGGCTAAGATACAAGAAATAGGTATAGTAAAGATAACGAAGATATAAGGAATGTCTATACCTTGATTTCTGCTTTAGCTTACTTGCCAATGAAACGCATGGATGATACTGCGAACATTGTATGAGAAAAAGCTTTTAGCATTGACAAACTTATCACATTCATTGATCTTTTTTTGTTGAGCAGTGGATGGACAATCCAAATATGCCCATTAAAGTAAGGAATGTATGTGGACAGCGTCATAGGACAAATAATTCGGTTGAAGGTTGGAATTCCAAATTAAATGCAATCACTGGCAGAAACCAAAATAACATCCATTTATTAGTTAAAATACTAAAAGAAAAAACACGAAAAGGGTCTTTAAATTTGAAATAAACAGAGTTAAGCGCCCCTGGAAAAAAAGGGAAAAAAATAAGCATATGAAATTGGATGAAAGAATTGAAAATATCCTAAAATAATTCGAAACATCAAACAATTGAGAAAAATGTCTGAAATTTTAAGTTTTGTAACTAGGCTGGACTAAATCCAATGGTAAACGATATTTATGCCTTTACAATAAAGGTTAGTTAGTATTTATTTACTTGTATTAATTTTTTATTGACTTGTATCTGTTTTTTATATTTTACTTCAAGTATTTATTTGACTTACATTAATGAAACTAATTAATTTTATGGTTCTAATATTTATTTGACTCTAAAATACAGTTTTCCCCAAAATCCTTGAAATTCGTTCATACCCTTCATTATACGGTTACTTACTATTAATTTTTAAATATTTCTCTGAAAGTTTTTATTTTTATTACATTTCACTATGTGTAAAATGCAATCGTATTATAATATCTTAACAATTTAATATAAATAATTAAATTTGATTGGACAAAATATATTTAACCTTGTAATTCGATAATCTAGTACAAAAACAGAAAACGTCGGTATTAAAAAAAAAACGTTATTCCATGTGAAAGAGATTTGCCACTTAAAATACTGTTTTAAGTTATATTTATGATTTTTAAAAGTATTTATTTATCTGTCCCTTTATCGGTTCTAAGATGGTGAAGAAATGTGTCCGCTCTAACCACGATGAGCTTCGGAGTTTCCCGTCTGACCACGAAGTATGTGGCCGCTATAGCCACTTCGGCTGTACACACACCACCTTTACTAATACGTAGGTAATCAACAGATTTAAGACAATTATTTTAACCAAAATAAGATATGGTTCACTTAGAATTCGATATTTTATTGCGATAATATTAAGCTGAAAATTAGCTATAAAAATAATATAACTTAAAAAATGAAACTGACATTCTATATGATCAGCATTCGTTATTAAATACTGGTATTGTTACCAGCAGATAATTTAGATTATCTTTTAGAAATGCATAAAAAATCTGATTCTTTTATGTAGAATTTCTGATTCTATTACGTAGCTACTCTATTTTGTTTTATTTTATTTCAATACAAATATTTCCGGAATAATTTGTGTCAAGTGACTTTTCAGTGGATTGAAAGGAAGGCTTGAAGATTTTAATACTTCTCTTCTGATATTTGAATGCATAAAAATATTAGTGATTATTATTTTTTATCGATTTTAAGAACCTCCTTTAATATTATAAAATTATAATTTTTAAAGAGTGATTAATTATAAATTATTAAATCAATCATTTTCATGAATCATGAAAAATAATGACGAAACCGACAAATTACATAAAAATCAAAACCAAAATGTATTTTTAGCAGGAATATATCCAATTCAAGTATTAAAATTGAAAGCTGAAAAAAATTGTGTCGTCGATTCTTGATACTGTGTTAGTCTAATATATTTGCGACTGGGAAGTATATATACCCGAGGTTCCAGTCATGGGGGAGGGGATTGTAAACATGAAGACAAAACAGAGTGTTTTGTCCCTTTTGAATGTAAAATATAATGGCAGGGTGAAAAAAAGCAATCCGTGGTGCCATTTATTTTTTCTGCATATTTTGTTCGAATAGTAGAGGAGAAATAACAAAATGTCTGGGGCGCCGATTATCTTCATTACACCGTTCCGCCAGAAATGAAACTTCACATAATTCTTTGTTCAAATATTTATCATTAGAATAAATGGACCCAACTACAAATACACATTATTACAAAGTAGCAAAACTTTATTAAGTTGGAAAAATATTAAGGAATTTATAAAGTTAAAAAATTAAGAAACGTGAGAGAAGAAGAAATTTTCTATATAGTATTACCCGCAAATGAAATTATGCAAATTCATTTTATACCTCACAAAAATGTTATTTAAAAAAAATGTTGCCACAGCATGGTTCACAAAACTCACTAATGCTAACAGCTACTATAACAACTGATGGACGATATCTCCTGACCCTAATGCCTAGTTCCAATGACCCGTCAAATCTTCAGGGGGGCACGCGTTCCCTCATTTTACCCCTCTTGCGGTTTCTTGGGGGCCTTTAGTGCCTGGACATTTTACCAACAATTTGCGGGAAAACTTCGGACGCATCCACAGGCATCAAAGCACCCCCAAAGAACCGCAAAAGGGGTAAAACGGGGGGACGAGTGGCTCACCTGAAGATTTGACTTGTCGTTGGAACGAGGGGTATGACAGAAAAGGGGAGGGATTTTATGAGGCAATTAAGGTTCAGCTGGAAAGTTCAAGTGGAGGAACGAAATCCCAACTCGTTGCTGAAAAACAGTTGTACTGATCCATAAGGAAAGGTTAAAAAAAATATGGTACAACTGCTCTACCGCCCGTAAGCTTAAGAGATGCAGCTTTTTTTTATTGCCTAAAGTAGCTATAAATGGAAAAATATTATAAATCATATTAGTAACTTACAATATTGAGTAACTAATCTAATAATTCTAGTTAAACACGCGATGATAGAAAATTTTAATCACGTCAACGAAATGATAATGACTGATTCAACATTAGTAGATACTTGAAATGTCTGGTGTGGTTTGATGAAACAACCAATTTTGATGGAAAACGGAAAATACCTGAAACAAATATGTCAATGATTCAGTTGGAGCGATCTATCGATAAAAATAAGTGAAAAGCTCTTTAACAACGCGTAACTGATTTATTTCTGTGAGTTTCTTTACCCAAATTTAAGGCCATGAAAATTATTATATAATTTCAAACAAGAAATACTAAATTGTTTCAGAGGTTGTTATAGAGACAGACCACTCCATCCAAATCATCAAGAAATCATCCTCAATCACTACAAATATTTTAATATTTACACATCATTAAAATTAGTTGTACAGAAAGAAAGAGACTAATTACATTGCAGAACTGTGACGATGGATTGTCGGCGCTCTTGAACTTAAAAGTTGGAGATTATTACAGAAGAAATAATGCCACTAAAAGTGCAATTACCCAACAAAGCGGAATACTCAGTTTTAATTAGAATAAAATTCATAAAAAAATTAACTTAATAATATGAGAACATTAGTAAGAAGGGAAAAAAAGAGGTGAATTAGGAGATTTAAACAATATTAAGCAATGTTCACAAATCGGCAGTTCACTTCCACTCAGGTACCATGTTGACGTGTAGGGGCATTAGTTAACTGTTGGTAGGTTTGCTCATTCTTTTTTTAATTCTTATTAGTGCTAATATCGTAGAATACTTAGAAAGCTTTATTTTCATTCGTGTATAATTTATCAAAGCAACATTAATTTTTTCAAGTAATTCATTAATAGAAGTAAGTTGGAGGTCTTTTGAATATCAAGATTCTTGACAAACTATGGCATGTTATGATTTTGCGTACAGTTTTATTTTCAAGGTCTTCAAATTTTTAGTATGTGTTTGAACAAAAGTTGCCCTGATGCAAAATGCAAAGCTTCTAAGTGGACGAAGAATTGTTTTATAAATTACCAATTAATTTTTTTCTTAAAAGCTGTGTTTCAGAGCTGATTGCGGGATATATTGGCTTTGGCACTTTTGAAATTAAGCTTGATTTTAAGAATATGGTTTATGAAGTTCTCTACAGAGAAGCATTTAGGACTATTTAATAAAATATGGTAATTACATTCTGTACAGGATACAAATTGAAACGGAAAACTTATCAGTTAATCTCCCTAATCTTTTTTACTATTAACTACGTATTGAGTAAAACTATTGAGTATTGAAAGTATTGAAAAGTATCAATACTTTTAATACCCAAAGTATTGAAAGAGCCAATTGAAAAAAAGAAAAGAAAAAGTACTATAAAGAAAATCTGAATAAAGAACACAGGGGACAATCCATCTCATGTCTAGAACTACACAATTTGCTTGCGGTCGTATATATAAAGTTTTTACTATCTTCATGTTTCTTTAGATGTAAATAATCTTCTGACTGAATGAAACCTGTTACCTTAACTACACTTCATGTCCCTAAATTATGGATAATGCAAGTTCAGGAAAAGAAAGCCAGAAACAAAACAAATGTGACTTTTTTGTATTTATTAATCAAAAGGTAAAAAGCAAAAAAGATGCTATTATGTTTGACATCATTAACGAAAATTACGATTTTTTGCTCCCTGGAACAAAATACATAAAAAATATAAATAAATAAAATAAAATAAAAATTGCATGGTTGGTATGATGATTAATAGATAGTATGTCTTCCAGACGATGCAATACAGTCCATAAAACACCTAGGCATGCTGAGTTATCGATCTGATCTCGATGATACTACATCATTCATCAAACAATGCTCTCCGAAGTTTCGGTAGACATGTCGAAGTTTTGAAGGGCTACAACTGGTCGGCCATGCATGCCTCACACATGCTCTGTTAGATTCAAGTCCGGTAAGATTGCTGTTCTGTCCATACTATCATTGATGTTCTCTTAGGAGTAACGGGTACCTGGCTCTCTCCATATGAAAGTCCGGCGAGAATCAGATTGTAATCTAAACCTGGACTCCTCGGAAAATATCACACAAGACCACTGTTACGGTGCCCACAATACATGCTCTCTAATCCAGGCTAGCCTCAGGCGACACTGAGTTGAAGTAAGTGGGACACATATGACAGACTTACGAGCATATAGACCAATCTGATCTAAGCGTCTATACACGGTCTGTCTTGAAACTCTAGTACCAGTCGCTGAAGAAGGCTGACGACACAGGTCAGATGCTGTGCTCCTTTGTTGTTGTTTTTTTGGCAGTAACAGCAAAACAATGGTCCTCATTCGGCGTTGTTACTCGGGGGCGACCTGTACTGTAACGTCCAGTCACATTACCATCATCTTGGAATTGTACCAAACCCTGGAGATAACACTCTGGGCGATTCCAAGTTCCTCGGTTACTTCCGTCTGGGTACGCCCACATTCCAGACGACCGACAATTTTACGAAGTAAAAAAAATCATCCAAATGCGTTCTTTGTGTCATACCTATGCGGTTATTGCACTGAAAGGCTTATAAAGCGCTTGCGAACAATTTTGCTTCTTTGCCTGTATTCCTTATACACCACTCTGTTATACACTCTTGTCATTGTGACATAGTATCGGTGTCACCTGGTGGCCTCCTGCAATTTGCATAGGATTTTTGAAGATGGTTGCAGTCATTTTACGGGTGATACATTTTTTTTATATTTCGATTTCCGCATAACGCTGAATTATCCTTAATATATTGACATGAGTGTATATTGGCTAATCCTTTTTTCACCTGAGTGAAAGCTGAAAAACTCAGCCTTCCCAAATTAAAAACATCCCAAATATAATTCGCTTGGTCTTTAGTTTTCCAAAATGCTATTTCTTCGATTAAAATATATGCTGACTGTTTAACAAAAAAAGGTGTTAGTCGTTAAGTACATTTTTTCATTTTGCCTGGGAGAAGAGGTTTCGTGAAAATATAAACAAGAGAGAAAAATCAAAGCACATTCTATAATATGCCGGTTTAATTATCTCCGTCTCTCTCTTTTTAACCGTTTGAGTGCGGCGAAGCGGTATTGCGCTTCATTTGACGTAAAGATAAGTATTCTTCCGCACTCAAACGGTTAATTCACAGCTTTAATTTCTAGGTTTTATTCTGAAGAGTGGTTGCCAAATTCCAAACTTTTAGACCATTCTAACCAGATATGAAGAGAAATTGTCTATTTGAAAACATGTTTGTCTCAATAAATTGCTACAAAATGTAGCTAAAACTGAATACAAATTTATTCTGAAGAATACGCATGAAAATGTGAAACTTATAAGAGGTGGAAGGGATTCCCACCTCCAAGATTTTCAGTGAAAACTGCTTAGATATATTTATGAGGTTTCTTTTTGTACAGATTATCCTATAGCTAAACGGATTGATGATTTCAAGGGCACAACTACATTTTATGCTGTTACTATGTAACTAATAAATTTGTTGTATGAAAACTGTTTACAACATACATATTTTTTTCAAATCAAATCGCGAAAGAAAATTACTTCATGCCTGACATCTTTTTTAAGTGGTTTCAGAAACATAACCACCGCACACTTACAGAATGAAATTCTTTACCACATTGAAATGCGAAATACTCTCAGAAACAGACCTGTTTTCTTTCTCATGTCTCTCTAAGTCAAGTGGCTGATAATTTACGGGTTTTTTGCAGTGTATTTTGTGGGTGAGGAATTATTTACATTTGAGTACGGTTTATAGGAATAGGATGATTGAATTTTTTTCTTCTTTCCAGCTGCTTTCTTCTTGTAATAGTAAGCAGCCATACTATATTAAATACATTTTCTAATATAGTATAATTTTCTTAATTTTTAAATGGCTAATTTAAACATTATGTTTCTTCATAACTTGACTATAGCATTGATTCTATTTAAAGTCTAAATGCCACATAAAGAACTTACGAACTTTATTTGAGGTTACTTGTTAAATAGTTTATTTTTTTATATATATTTTCAGATTGTACCATTGTATAAGTAGTTTTGTTAATATTGTATATTTTAGTATTTCCATAAATAAATAATGAGTAATTATATTATAAAACGAATTATTAATTATTATCATATGTCGTAGGTGCGCGAGGATACTTCAATGAAACATCTGCCATCCTCATGGTTCAGTTCCCTATAAATTTTTTAAAGTTATTTTCCCTTCTTTTACACTATCAGCATGCAAATTAATTATATAATTTTTAAAAATTCTGAAAATTCATACTTGTGCGCTTCAAAAGGTTAAAGAAGATGCTAAGATAGTTGTTCCGTTGATCGGCGATTGGGGAAATAACAAGCAATATAAAAACTTTTTTTTAAAATCAATTCCTTCTTAGATTAACAAAGATAATTTTTATTTTAGTTCACTTTTGATTAAATAATTACAATTATTGTTGTTGTTCTTGTGTTCCGCTTTACAGCGTAAGGAGGGGTGCAGTAGCTCCTGAGGGTATGGAACCCTGAACACCCAAGGGCGGAAGTCTGACTTCAAGTTCATACACATGTCACAAACCCTTTTTACAAGGCGGTCTTTATTCATGCAATTCATTCATTCATCCATCCACAGATCGTTATTTGGATCTGAAACAGAGAACGATCAACTGACTCAGTACCCCTAGTGTTATTACTCTCGACATGGTGGACTTTGTGACCACGACAGGATTAACATCCACCCACACGGAGAGTCTTCGGGTGGCGGGTTTAAACTCGCAGCCCAAGGGAGGAGAATCCAACGCTGTACCAACCAGGCTATCCCGGCCTATTAATTACAATTACTATAAATAATTGATCAAAAAATTATACTAACGTTAAATTTTCAACGTCAACTGAGACAAAGCAAACTGTGAGTAAACAGTAGGAATTGAAAAAATAAAGTAAGATTCTTAAATGATTTTAAAATGTAACTTAATAGCATTATTTGAATTGAAGGTGGGGAATTTTGCAGTTGAAATCGATAATCCGAATATGAAGTTGTTGCTAGCTTTGTTTAAATTTCATTCAGATGATCGAATTCAGAATAAACATTAACCTAAAGCCTTGTGGTAGATTATAATGTTTGCAGATTAGAATTAAATTGTTTTGTGGTCTAGCAACAAATAGTTTTAAGATCGAATAGCAAGTTATCACATAAAATGAGCACAAAATGAAATGAAAAATGCTAATAAAGTTTCTGAAAATTATTTTGTGAGAAAATAAATTGCTTTTAATTAGAATAAAGCCAGCTTTTCTATACCAGTTCTTCCTAGATCTTATTCAGGAGCAGATTTCTGGCTAGACAAAGGAGGAGAGAGAGGGGTAATTCCATTCACAGCTGTTTTCGATGGTAAAAAGGGGGGAAATTCGTTTTGGGCATCTACCAACATGGTGGAAGAAATATGTGTTGTAATAAGCCTCATCGTATTTTAATTTTTTTATTAGAGATATTGCATACTGAAAAGAACCTTAAATTATAAGGAACCGAAGGAATTCCTTATAATTTGAGGCCTTCAGTTTATAAGGTAAAACTCTTTTTCAAAGCAATAAAAACTACTTGCATCTACAATTTTATCATACCTGGCATTTTTCTTTGGAGTAAACTATTTTTTAATTACCAGTTAATTTATCCATTTTTTAAGCAAAACGGGACCTCCCGATTGAATAAATTGTAAGTAGGATAATTCCATGCAGTATGAAAACTATGCCGTATTAAAAGTATTTGATCTAATGTGTATTTTGTAAATTTTATAGAGCTTCGAAATTATGCGGAACATATTTAAAAAGGATTCCTATGATTAAAAAAACCTAAATCATGTCCAAACCTAAATCATGTCGCTGATTTTTTAAAAAAAGGAGGAAATCGAAAATTAGTTTAAAAACTTACAAACAATTTTTGAAAAGTACAAATTAATAATAATAATAAATGCGAATCTACAGTTTAAAAGGGAGGAAAACCACCCGAATAATGATGACGTAAAAGACTGCGTGAGCATTCGGGCAGTTGAGGACGAAACAGTTCTGCCCCATAGAATCCAGGGAAACCGTAAATAACGTCACAGAGGTTTATGCTTTCAATGCTGCCGGAATCTTAACTTTGAAAATTTGTAATCAGTTTAGTTTCTCAATTTGTTCTAATAGAATTAATAAAGATTGTTTCGGATGAGAAATCTACGAGAATTTTATTTTTATAAACAAATTTGTTTAGTAATGCTTATTAAAAAATTGTTCTTTATTTTATTAAAATATGCGAATTTTAGATCTTTAGTAACATTTATATTAATGGAGTTCATAATAAATAATATTTTTACACTTAATTTGTAAAATTGCAATTCAATTCCCCCATTCAGCACGCGAAATATCCGCCTTAGGGGTAATACCACTCAAATATATTTTTTAGAAAACTATTATTTTGAAAAAAGTAAACTCATTGGATAAAAAAGAACAGCTCTTTCTCATCTCACTTGTTGAATATTCGAAATTGATCAGTGAAAAATCAGTTCAGAACTTACTGTCACAAAATTTCCTTAGGTATGCGGATTTCCCCCCCCCCCCTCATTTTAACCTAAACAGCTTTCTGGGATTTTTAGGGTGTAGAGAGGAAGTAATATAAAATGAGATTAAAATACGTTACTAACTTTGATGATAAGTTACTGATTATATAAAAAATGCAAATTGTACGAATTATAAATAAAATTATAATGTGTGATTGTAACTATATCGTCGAATTATTAACCCTTTGCACTCCAATGGTGCTTTTGACTCATCATTCAAAATTGTGCGTTATTTTGGCATTTTATTTATTTGTTTATTTTTCAGATTGAATTGTTAAAAACGCCTACATAATGGTAAAGAGATGTAGATTAATTTTTCAAATAAATTCTGCTTAAAAGAATTATGCGTATTTACTTTTTATAGCAATAAACAAATCTTTGTATTAGGAGAATAGTTTTGCATCTAATTATTTGTCGGAGTGCAAAGGGTTAACATTATTAATAAATGATTATAAATAATTACAACATACTGGAAGACTCAATGGCCTATTTAATTGTTTTTGCAATATTTCATAGGGCAGCTATGGTAAAAATCTAACTTTTACAGTTATATTTACAATACAGCTAATGTTATATTAGTCAGAATTTTATTATTTCTTTATAAATGATCATAATTATTAGATGCTTTTATTCGCAAGTAAGGAAATCATTAACCAATTATTATATTTGATTTTTTTAAGAATTTTAAGAATTTAGTCATTTTTCTTACGATATATTTCAATTCCGACGACATATTGATTAGTTTAAATGCTGGGTCTCATAATTCGTACTGCCCTAAAACCACAAAATGAATAAATTCGCTCTTGGTAATAGTTCAATTTTTTTAAATATACGAATGACTCCCCAGCTCAGAGCACATTTTCTTGAATTTTAAATTTTTAAGTCGGTATACTAATCACTTTTTAGTGACTTCATTTCATATTCATGCTACTAAATACCACCAGTCGGAAATTGCCTTTTAATTGGAGAGATGCTTTACAATTCTCCTTAATTTCTGCTGTTAGGGAATAAATCCTGATAATAGAAGTTAAGTGCAAGCATGCATATCATTTCAAGCGGACTAATGTTTCTCAAGGCTCAGTTTTCAAAATACCTTAATCTCTAATGGGAAGCTTTAGATTCACATGAGAATACTTTCATTGTTTATAAGATACGATAGTTATTTGTTTAAAAATAACAGCTACTTTTCTCATCTCTAAAGAGCTTCTAATTTGGATTATATATAAATTATTAAAATTATATAAACATGAAAAATGCACCAATTAAATGACTAATTAAAAAATATCTGTGTATAAAGCGTAACACTATGTTAATGAATGAAATTAAGATGCAATTGCATAAAACAAAGAAAAAGTTGTTCTTCTTAGCATGGCACTGTGGATGGTGTTGTATTTCAGAAACTTTTTCACGTCTTAAAAATATCATTTTACCGCCAAATTTTATTTAAAAAAATGCAGATAAATTTGTTTTTAAATGCTTTTAGATTAGAAGAAACAAAAGAGATAGCTCTCGAAAATGACTATCAGACAGCCGGTACGGTCTAAAATTTGAGCAATTATCTACTGAATTTCATTTGTTTTCTAAAATAAGGAGTATAAATGCATTATTTTTAAACTGATTTTCCTTGCATATAACATTTATTCTTCCCTTATTCAAGAAATTGCGCACATTGTCAATTAACTTGTTATACTTTTCATAGATTCTCACATTAGCTTAGAAACAAATGTCCTAAAAAAAGCGAAACAAACAATATCTGATTATTTGTAGAAGGATTCAATTTGTTTCAGGATTAATCAACAAACTTGCTGCATGCCAGTTATAAAAATGCTTTCAATAAAATCTCTTAAAAAATAAAAATAAAAATGTTTGTAGTATTGACTAGTTATGCCCGATGTTATCGGCCAGAATCAACAATAAGTCAGCCTTCTATGACATTTAAAAAATGAAACAGATTTCAGATTTGTTTCGGAACAATGCAATTTTAGAGAAGACGCCCTTTACCAAAATTAATGAACATTGAGAGAAAATCCCCATGCGGTATTCATGTCTTTATAAACACACTGATAAATATTTTCTTCATTTAAAAATTTTCAAGTAAATATACTGAAAAAGTTCTCGAAATACAAACCGTATGAATGCAATCATACTTTTATAAATAGTCGCACAAACATTTAAGACAAACCGATTTCCAGCTCCAATATTAATAACCAGACCGATGTAGAAGAGTTTGAAACTTATGAAAAGATACACAGAAAAGTTCTTTTAAAACACAGACCATTTCAATTCAGATGTCATAAATCTCCATTCAACGTTTCTGCAGGACACATCGGAGATTTCTTTTTCCTCTCTCCCAAACAAAACAATAACGTCTGCATTGCTTAGAAATGAGAGTGGTCTGAAAATACTGGTAGGGGGTTGATGGTCTGGAAAACGAAACTAACCAAGTCACTGCTCTTCCAAGCAGCAGATGAACAGAGAATAGAAGGGGGAAAAAATATGACAATATTATCTGAATGAAATCGCATCTTTTCATCATGATGTGCTCCTGCTGTTAGTTTCCCGCTTTCTTGGAACTGGAATTGGAATTTTGTGGTGAAAAACAAAAATCTTCCAGTATTTTTACACACTCATCCCAATCATTACTTCCTAATGCTTTTCTGTATTTACGAGGGAACATCGAATGTGATTACATTACTACTTTTCTTTAAAATTGATGGTAGTATTCTGGGGAGTTTCTGACAACATAATCTGTACAAAAGTAATAGTCTTTCTCAGATCTTACGCTCATTATATCTCTAAAATTTATAAATAACTGTCTTTGCTGAGATAAGTGATTAAACGTCCTCCACCTTCAATAAAAGTGTGTATTCATGGTAATGATAATTTAAATTGCATTGTTTTCAAAGTCAAACCACCTCTGCTCAGAAATAAAATCTTATAAACATTTTAAATTCATGAACTATTTTGAAGAAATGAATTAACTCTTTGATTCCAAGGATATTAGAAATTAATAGCTTCATAATAAAAAGATAAAAATATGATTAAAAGAATAATTTCTACTAAAGCTGTGTATATTAACATGCATTCATTTTGGCAGTGTTTAATTCTTTAGCTGCATGATTTTCTTTGCAATGTAATTAAATACCTTTTGTTTTAGAATTATGTTGTCAAATTCATTCATATAAAAAACATGGAACAGACATGTCTAAGGATACCACGAATCTTATGAATTGAATTATAGAATTTGTTAATAACGTGATTTTAACTTTTTGTTTGAAAAATAAGGGCATTAGATGCGCGAATCAAGCAAAAGTTATCACTGTTAAAGAGTTGAATTATCTTTGTGTGAATAGGCGTAGAAAATTCGATAGTGAAATGGAAATTCAGCCAGTTTTTTTTTTCTTCCAGGAGCTCAAAATTAAGATAAGTTTTCAGCAGATCATTGCAGTTTGCCAAACTAATATGTTAATCCAACCGTTTAAACAGCGCCATATCTCTGGAATATAAGCAAAGTGTTTTAACTGTCACTTGTAATCAAACTGTACTTTGAAATGTAAAATATATATATATTTCGAATCATTTTTAGTTGCTGGACTGTTCATTCACGCCAATGCGTTTAAATAACAGGTTATTAACCTGAAACGAAAAGGTTGAAAAAGAAAAATATCGTCAATTAAAAAAAAAGCTATCAAACGTTAAAATAGCTTAATCAAGTAAATCAAAAATTCAGAAAGAAAAAAAAACTAAATGAGAAAAATCCATTTTTGGAATTGCTGCTCATATATTTCAAAGAGTATCTATACATTCATTTTCCACAGAAAGTTATTTAAATTTAACATTTTACCTTAGTAATTATATATGAGAATGTTTTCTCAACCTGAAACAATTTATTCTCTAAGATTACTACTCTTTTACTTTACGTTAAAAACCTAAGCTCAAACACCCACCGACCCACTTTTACCCAATTCTATATCCGAATGTGTAATAAATGAGCATACTTTGGATGGCCAAATCTACGACAAAATAATAAATATGTTATGTACATTTCCACATGTAATGTATTTTACATGTTATGTAACATTTTGTGTATTTTTTTACTTACAATGACAATTCAACTAGACTTTAAGAAAAGAGAGCTTGCTTTCGAATCATTATATAAATAGCATTCACAGTAATGTCGCTTATTTATATATTTTCCTCATTTAATCTTAACTGAACTCTTGACATTCGGAGACGACATACGTATTATGGTGGCATAGAATGGAAGTTGGTAAAATAAAAGGCAGTCTCCATAGACGTTATCAATATAGTATTACGATGCAAAAGGTATTAGTTTCTGGTAGTTTCATTAGCTACTATTTTTAAAGTAGGCCAAATAATATAAATAATTAGAGAAATATTATAAATAAATTGTTTGGTACAGAAGCACATCGGTGGATGGATCGTTCTACAATTTATTTTAATATCATACTTTTTCAATAAGAACTTTGAAGAAGTACTTACTCTCAGAGGAATGTTTTATCTCAATGATCTAGAAAAAAAATATCGCCAAATAAAATTGCGTCAAACATCGAAACAACTTGCCAAATGTATCATGGTCACTTTTGAGATATTCGTGCCCCTTGTTTCTGTTTAACCCGGCAAAAGCTGAGAGGCGCATTTCTGGAGCCTATGCCGGAGAACACACTTTCATTCCTATCCTGGTAACACAAATAAGGTTACCACACTTCGTGAGCTATCCTCAAAACATAAGCTATTCTCGAGTTTGGCACCCGTACATCGCAATGAAATCCAGCACCAATAACGTAAGTTTTTATCTTTTCATTCACATCTTTAATAACTTTAATTTAGCATATTAAGAATAATGATTACAAATTATCCAGGTGCTTAAAATCATTAAAACGTTTTAGAATTTGGATTGCAGATCTTAATATACCAAGACAAAATTTAGTGGACTCGAAACCAAAATTTAGATAATTTTAGTTAAACTTTTCCACTTTTAGCCTAAAAAGAACTTCAGTCACATTTTTCTAAATTAAATGTCATAAAAAAATATCAAGCGAATTTTATTTAAATCAGTTTTGTTGTAACTATTTTCACCAAGGATTTAAAAATAAATTATACATCATATTTACTTTGGTTTGGTTTGCTTGATCATTGTGAATGAGGTCATTGTTATCAAATAACAGCTATTTTCGGAAATAAAAACTGATGCATTTGCTTAGTTAACGGCCCGGTTCTGAGTTACGCAAATTCCAAATACGAACCCAGTAAATTTTAATCCGAGAAGGATTACGATTGATCCTACAGTATCGAATCCAGTGAAATTGTCAAGGAACCGTCAATTTTTTCATCATATTTTAACACTTAAACAATACATAATTATTAAACAGATGAATTAAATGATCAGTAAAATATATAAACTTAAAGACAAGTTTATTCCATTCATGTACCTGGATGTTTTTTCACATTTTTGGGGGTAAAAATCGTTTTCGAGCGAAGAATTTCCATTTTATTTCGTCTTTTATGGAAAGTTTTCCAACGCTAACGCAGCACACTAAAGCAACAGTGTTGATGTACAGTGGGTTCATGGAATACTTGAATGAACGAATTTTTATTTTCAGGTATTGCTGTTACTATAGAAAAGGGCAACATAAAAACAATTCATTTATACTGAAACAAGAATTTTTGCCCATAATTGATAGAAATATTTATGTGCACCAGACATATATGCGCATTTTCAGTACATGGTGGAACTTTCGTGCAAATAATTTTGAATCAGCGATATTCCAAACTTGAAATCGAGGTTTTGCCTTCAGAATGCTGTAGTTGAAATCTAGATTTTATATAAGTCACAAATCAATATGATTTGCAAGCATGATTTTCAGTAAGCTGATGCTTTAGAAAATATTGTCTTTCTTTATGATATATAGTCAAATCTATTTTTGTGCAGTAGATGAAGATATCTCAGAAAAATATTCCTAAACTTCAAATATAGCTTTAATAAATAATTTTTTATAATATATTATATTAAAGGGGAAAAAATGTATGCATTGAAAAAGCATAAAAATATCTCACTTGAATAAAAAACCAGTCGAAGATTTATGAAATAATGAGAAAGTGCTTTTCAAATCAAATAAATAATTAAATTACGCGTGGAAACGCTTTAAAAATTGGATTTCTTGGATACATTTTCAAAATGCACATAATTCAATACTACTACTCTTAATCCAAAACTTGCGTTTTCGTGAGATAAACTAGTTCATAATCCTTTTCATCACTTGAAGATATTAGAGTTGATTTTTTGGAATATATTATTTATTTTATTTTAGAATATTTGAATTAGTAGACGTCATATGTACATACATTGTATACTATATACATTGTAAATGTAGACTGACAGAAAACACTACAACGATGATATAATTCATTAAAAAAATCGCACAAAAATAAAATTGTATATAAAAAGGACCGCATATAAACAGGTTTAACTGCATAAACATTTCACAGCTGCTCTTGTTTATGTAGTGTTTCGACATGAAGCGTCAGGTTTGACGATCGTAATTACAAACTAAAATTGATGAATAAAATAACATTTCACACAGAACAAAATTCTAACGATGGGTAAAGCTTTGGTGCATTTTCTGCCAATACAGTAATTAATAATATAATATAGACAAGAAAAAGTAACGTATCACATCAGATTTGATTTTAAAAAAACCCTTAATCCGTATCCGTAATTAATTAAAATTACTTAAAACTAGGAAACGTTGCGAATGGTAAGATTTTAGTCATTTTTTGAATTCTAAACATAAAAGTGAATGGACGAAGATGCCATGCAAGTATGACATAGATATTCATTTTTCTGAAACAAAACAGTCTAACTCACGATAAAAATTAAATCACAGATTTGAAGAAATGATCTAAATAATTATTGATCTAAAAGAAATATCTTTTTGCTAGAAAATCCATATTTCAATCTATACTATGTAATTATTTATTATGTCTTATAATGGCATATCTAATACGTGCATCTAATTTGTAAATTCTGAAAATTGTAGTAATTAAAAGCAATTATTTAAAAAATTAGAAGTTGCGGTGACCTATTTAAATGCCTCAAGGCTAAAGCATTACTATTACATCGAAGTTCTTACAAGGACTAAGATAAGTTTATCTCCCCAAGTTAAATGTACCGTGTAATTAAAAAGCAAAATAAATTGATACGCCAAAGTACCAGCGAAGAGCGCCAAAATTCATCTTTTCATTCCTTATTCAAAACAAGATTGTTGATTTTTGACCTAGTATTTAATTTTGAAGCAATAAAAACTTTTGAAGACAGACCTGAGCGTAATAAATTGACGAGGATGGTACTGTGACTGGTGCTCGGATTTTCGATGACTCCACCAGACTTGTCCAGTAATTACTGTGTCCTACATATATGGAAATTTTGTAGAAGTAAAACGTTAAAGTAAACGTGGCACTATTCTTTATGTTATTGCATAAGAAAGTGTGATTCGATTAATTGCCCACTGCAACAAATATTTTTGAGGCTCAAACAATTAAAAAAATTTGCAAAAATAATTTCAATAAACTTCAATTTAAAAATTTTTTAGATATTTATTCGTTAAATTTAAAAGATTCATTATGGTATAAAAACTATAAGGCGGAGGGGTAGAGAATCGCTTCAAAGTGAATTTTCTAAAAGGTTTTAAAAGCTGGAGTTTTTAACTCGGCTCACTTCATGGAGTTCATAATTATAGAATTTGTGTTGTTCCTTCAGTGTAAGAAATTTATATTTCCGTATATATCCTTAAAATGACATTTTGTAAAATTTTAAATTTCAATTAATAATGTAATTTTCATTCTGTTATAAATAAGAGTAAAGAATGAATACAATTTTAAAAAATAATTCGTAATTTACATTACAAAACTGAAATCCTCTAATTTAGAAATATGAATTATTAAATTAAAAAACCTTTCTACTTCAGAGTAATAATTAAATAAATCATGACTCAATATAAGATTAATGAAGTTCTCAAATGTGCGAATTATTTCGTGGACATTTAAATTCTGGTATAAAATGAAAACTTTTCGTCATACCGCGGAAGTTTTACTTTGTAGATGCATTTATCTAACATTTTTGCACCAGATTATTAAAACTATGAGGGAGTGGGGTTAAAGAATTACTTTCAAATTTAATTTTCTAAAAGGTTTTAAAAGCTGGAGTTTTTAACTCGGCTCTCATTGGAATCCCAAACTAATTATCTTTGGGTCTGATTAGTTAAGATAACCTCTTGCTTCGAAGCTGTTTGGGGTTTGCTGTTGAGAGCTGTTTGGGGAAGGACTTGGCTATTGTTATGCCAGATGTTTGTACCGCCCCAACGCAAGAATGTTCATCCCACGATGATTTTTGTCAGCCAGTCAGGTTTCACTATTGTAAACATAAAGCATGAATGCCAATCAACATAGATGTTTCTCTGGAAGAAAGGCATTCTAAAGTAAACACAATAATGGATAGGGTAATGCAGGCTTTGAAATTCATGATGATTGGAGCTGTTCAGAAGATTCAGAATCCTCCCATTTCAAATGAAAAGAAAATCGACCCTAAATTGTTATTTCAGAATAAAATTGAAAAAGAAAAAAAAAGATTCCCTGGGAGTGTAAATAAAGCAGGATTTTTTAAAACATACCTGAATACTTTGAAAAGTATCCCACGTTAGACTATTACTTATGTCTTTTTTAACTCTTTGCGCTCCGAAAAATAATTAGATGCAAAATTATTCACCTAATACAAAGATTTGTTTATTGCTATGAAAAATAAATATTCAAAATTCTTTTAAGTCAAATTTCTTTGAAAAATTAATCTACATCTCTTAGCCATTATGTAGGCGTTTTTAATAATTAAATTGGAAAAATAAATAAATAAAACGTCAAACTGATGCACAATCTTGAATGGTGAGTGAGAGGCACCATCGGAGTGCAAAGGGTTAGATGGAATTTTTAATTTTTTTTTACTCTTTTACAATATTAATTTACATTTTACAATGAATTATAATTTTTTCAATTCAAAAAGAATTTTTTTTATTTAACAACATGCATGAAATAAAATATGCTCTTTAAATAAGTTAAATGGCTATTTCAAATATAATTTTTCATGATTAAATCAAACTGTAGATGGCTAATCTTTTAAAAAATGTGTTGAAATTAAAGGCATGAAATTAAAAAAATATATATCATTATATTACGCAGTTAAATACTCAAATTTTGTGATTTATTTCTATAATGATTTGCAAATTATGTAAGGAAGAGGTGGTGAATGTGGAATCCATCTTTTGCTGATAATTATTATTGTATGATTAATTACTGTTATTTTGAGAGAGGAGAGACATGGGATTCTTCTTTAATTGATAGCATACTGTTTCTGTCACTTAAATCAACGGAGGCTTTCATCTCCATCATTCAGTGAATTCCAACGATTACAGTTTACAAATACCAGAAAACCCAGCACTTGTAGAAAAGCTTACAACTGATTCTTATTTATGAGGAATTTTTCTGTAGAAGGTATCTGTGAAATGTAATCGGCCTATTATAAATCTCTAGTTTCTCCAGAAATATCCATCTATCTTTTAGCAAGTGCTCAAAGCTAGTAAAGAAGGAAGTTTAAGATGCCGCGGTGAAACATTGAGTTGATAACTGACGAATAATAGTTTTCAAAGAAAATCTCAGCAACGTCAGGGCTCCAACTTGGAAGATTCATCTCCTTCACGCGTAGATTTGGCGAGAATGATAACCAATCAGATACTGGTTTGATATAAGCAAAATATCGCGTGCAATTTTAAGTGAAATTCTAAATGTTCTATATTATATTTATCTATTCTTAAGAGTTCTCTTATTATAATTAAATAGATTTAATTAATTGATTCTAATTTTTTTGAGTACTCAAAATTTCAGTGTGGAAATAGTGATAACAAAAAAAAAAAAAAAAAAAAAAAAAAAAAGGAAGAAATCTAATGCAAACTTTCTGAAATTGAATTAGTAGATTATTATTGATGTGATAAAGTGCTTTTTCAATTGAGACATTTGACAAATTTATTTTTTTCCATGTGTTTTAACTGTAACTAAATATTTTTATTACTAATGTGAACTTTATCTGCTGTAAAGGAGTTGGTAAGTTGAAAATTATTTATGGTTATTGAAATGATAGCAGGAAGCCTTTATATTTTAAAGGCTGAAAAAAATGCTCCAATTTTAATTCAAAAATATTCTAAATTCAACAATTAGTTTAGTGTTGAGGGATTTTTACCTGTTTCATACAGAATAAAAACATCACATTAATATTTATGAAAAATTTCCTTCATGTGCTTAAGATTTAATTTTAAATTTTACTATGGGTTGTATTCAATATGCTGTAACTTCAACAAAAATAGCCAAAAATGTGTGTAAATGTTGAAAATTGCTCTCATTTTTTAAAAATAATCTAGGCACTATTGATTTTTTAAAAAAATATACAGAAAAATCCATACAGTATTTCAATAAATGCTTTATCAGAATACTCAATATGATTAAGATGTTTCTTTCTTTCATATAGTATTCATATAGTTTCTTTCATATACTTTCATATAGTATTTCAATAAATGTTTTATCAGAATACTCAATATGATGTTTCTCAACTCAATAAGATGTTTCTTTCTTTCAAAATCAAAATAATATCATAAAATTTTGAATGAAAAAAAAATCTAAAACATTTTGCAATACTTAATAAATCTAGAATGAAGGTAATTTTTTATAATAGCCTTCAAAAGGCACCTAAGATAGAATCCTTTTTTTAAACAAACTTTCATGATGCTTATATTTATATTGAATTGCCATCATAATGAATGACTGAGCACCTTTTGCAATGGACATTTCTAATTTTCAAAATTAATGTTGTGTATTTTTTGTTTGTTTCTAATAATATTTATTTTTATAATCAAATATATTAAAAAATGCTCATCTGAATTGATTTTTAAGAATGCCTGAATAATATCTGAGGAGATCTTTTGAAATAGGAAATTTTTTTATAACACATAACAACTGAAGCCTTGAATTAAATTGAAGAGACTTGTTAAAAATATTTTGAATTCCTTCATATTATTTTGTTTGATTTTTATTAAAACACTGAAATTTTAAATGACTTAATTAATAATTTAAATACTTGACCATTAGGAAAGAAATATTGTGTATATTTCACACATTTTTAGAAAATGAATCTAGATATTTGAATTTGCTTAAGGAATTTAAATCTAGTAATTTTCTCTCAATGTTACTACAATGTAAAGAGGTTACAATTCAGTCTATACAAATCAAAAACATTTCTAAGTTGTTGTCATTTTTATCAATATAGCGGTAGCATAGGGTTGTATATGTAATTATGAGCATCTGTATCTAAAATATGTTAATACAGATAAATAGTTAATATTTATATAAAAAAGTAGCTTATTTTGATATTTCTATTACATGAATTGTTTTGTTTTTATTGGGAAATGTGAATGTTAGTTAAAGGCAAGGATCACAGTTATTTTTAATTTTTCAAATTTCCTGTCTTATTCTTGATATAAACTATTCATGGATCTAATATTAATATTTTAAAGGAGCAATTTTTCCTAGAAATGGTAAGAATAATTATTTTTTGAGATTGACTTAAGAAGATACTTTGAGCTTAATAGAAAATATTTGTTTAATTTGTTAGTAAATTTGATTAATTAATGACAACTTCATTAAGATTTGAGGTAAGAGATGAAAACATTTCAATTTTAGTTTTATAAAAAAAATTACAAGAATAAGCACTAATATTTTCCTAAATGTTATATAATGGCATATTACTCTTTCAAAATAATAATATTTTCTAATTAATTTGATTTTAAAACAGCATTATGTGTTTAAATTGCATATTAATAGTATTTGTGGCTGCTAAAGTTATTACCTGATTTCCTGAATTAATATTGAACAATTTTTTCCTTGTATTTTTATATCTTTAAATATTGGAGTAGAATAACCCCTAGGAGAGCAAATTATTTTTAATGAATAAATATTTTTAATATTTTAATTAATAACCAAGCTAACTTTTAATTAATCAAAATAATATCAAGCTGCAACCTATGCTTGCTGTCATAAGAATACTTATTGTATCCTAGTTTGGGTCTTCTGGAAAAGCATGCATATATCAAGGATATAAAGGTTTATTTCAAGTGGTACTTTCAAGTTATAAAGGATTAGAAGTCAGCTCTAATTTAAGATGATAATAGAGCTTACAATGAATATTTGCCAACTGATGATAATTGATAAAAACTAAACTTTCCAAAATCTTAGAAAAAGTGAAGTAAAAAAAAGGTGTTTAAAAAAATTAAATGTGAATATCAAAACTCTATACATTAATATTAATGGTATAATTCAAATGATCTAGCAATTGGGATCACAAAAACTGGATGCTATATGCAATTCTTTTTGCTATATGGAATTCTTTAGAAATTTCTCATTTATATATAAATCAGAACATTTAAAATAAAAACTATTATTATCTCTGAATGTAATTTTGTAAATTTAAGTCAATTAATAAATCTTGTTTCAGATTAATTAAGCTTAGCTTACTTCTAAGATAGCTGTCGGATTTGTCACATGAGTGCTTTCAGCAATACAATATTTTGATTAAAGAATATTAATAAAAATATAATCAGATTATTCAAAATTCCTCATGGATAAGAAGTTAAAGTATTACACACTCAGTTTTAACAAGTGAATGTTTTAATATGCTATGCTTTGGATCAGATTTTAATCAAAATTAAATTTTAACCATTATTTGAATTTTTGACAAAATAGAAGTAAATTTTTGTTGCAAAAATTTGATAAAATTTTGGTTTTGATGATTTAGCATGTAAATAATGTCACTCTTAATTTTTTTTTAGAATTTATGTGTCAGGTATTCATTTAGAAATATATTTTCAATTTAGTAGTTTCCTTAAATTTAATTAAGTCTTCTAAAAAGTAACCAGTTAAAAAAAGCAAACATCAGAGAGTGAAACTGAAACATTTTCTCTTTTTAAGAGGAAATGTTAAAAATATATATGACTTAGTAATGACTCTCTAAAGTATACCTTTTTAAAAAATCCATATATATATATATATATATATATATATATATATATATATATATATATAGAGAGAGAGAGAGAGAGAGAGAGAGAGAGAGAGAGATTGTTAAATTGATTAACTGAGGAGCTTGTTTTACTTAGAAGTAAATAGAAACTAAACTTACAACAATGGGCTTAGTTGAAAAAAAAAAGAATTAAAAAAAATATTTTTGGCTTTTTAACCATTTTATTGTATTATTTTTATTAATGAAAAATCACATTTTAATAAATATTTTGGAATTTAAAAGTTTGTTTGAAAAGAAGTGTGCAAAATCAAACTTGTTTTATATTGCTTTTGTCCAAATCCTGATATCCTTCTAAAATACTATGGTTGAAAATACTACCTTAAATGCAGATATGATTTGTACAAAGGAATGCTATAAAATGCAAATGTGTGATTTTTGATCAAATCAGGTGTATCAAAATAAGGACATATAATCAGAATTGTGATTTAAGACCTAGGAACTTCTTTACTAATTTTCAAATTAAATATAAAAATGTGCTTTGCTTCTAATTCAAATAAATGATAATAGATTATTATTTGATAACTCATTTCATACAAATAAACTTATTTTATATGATGAAAATGCTATTAATATTTTTTATGTTATAGTATAAACACATATGTTTTTAAAAAGTAATTTGATATAATTAGAGATAATAATAAAAAAACTATATAATCAACCTAGCTTTAAAATGCTGTGTTTACTTAGTTGATAATTTAATTTCTGGGTCACTTTTTAATTTAAAATATATAAATTTTTAAAATAAAATTTAAAAAGAATTAGATGTGAAAAATGTCTTGCATTGTAGATTCCTGCCTTTTAATCTATTGCAATTAATATTAGAAAATGCATTATATATATATATATATATATATATATATATATATATA
>JAOUZG010051061.1:1172267-1203361 GCA_026289955.1 Argiope argentata
TATATATATGTGTGTGTGTGTGTGTGTGTGTGTGTGTGAATTATGGCAAGACATAATTGCGATTGGCAAGTCTTGATTGATAGTTCGCCATGAAAATAATCTTTTCGAACTATTCTAGAACCTTTCAGCTCAAACTGTCAGCGTACCTTTTTATGAGATCGGTCATTTTCTCCTGATCATTCAACCTCAGAGCTGAAATTCTTGACCCAAGAAATAAGATTGCTTAATTAAGTATATTTATAAAATCTTTAGAATTAATAAGTTCTATTTCTGAGATTCCAAACTGATGAAAAATAGTATAAAACAGAGTCCATGAACACTAAATAATTAAATAAAATAAATATGTGATTTGTGATACCTATTATATATATTGTAAAATATGCACTCACTGGCCAATGAATTAGAAACCAAAGATCAGTATTTTATTGGACCAACTTTTGAAAGAATAACTGCTATGATTCGTTCAGCATCGAGTCTACAAGCTTTTGTAGTGCATTTACATCCAGAGAATACCATGCATTGGCTATGCAGCTTTTTAGATCTTGTAAGTTAAATGGAAGAGAAGAGTGCTGTCGGATGCGTCTTTCCACTATATCTCACACTTTTTCTACGTTGTTAAGATCCGGGCTATGCGGTGGCCAGGGAAAGTGTTGGAAATCAGATTGATGCTCAGCGAACCAATTTTTAACACTTCTGACACGATGCACGCATTGCAGGATGCACTTGACCTGCCAGTATATCTAGGTATCGCATGGCTGTTTGTTAACCCTCAAGGAACACCAGGACACCACTACCATGCCAACAGAACATGCTCCATATGATGAAACTTCCTCCAGACCCTTGCACAGTGCGAGTAAGGTAAGATGGATTTACGGCTTCGTGGGGCTCTCGCTTAATTCAACGTCTCCCATCAGTGCAAAATAAGATGTAGCGATATTTATCCGACCACATTAACATCATCCTCAGTGTCTTCTTTCCCGACACCACTGCAAACAAATTTTTGCGTGTCGGTCAGAAATGAGTGGTTTTCTCACAGGTACTCGACTATGGATTCCTTTCCATTGCAATTATCTGCACATGGTTCTAGCTAAAATCTGTTAAGAAGCGCCTTGATTGACGATTTGTGTCAGTTGAATTACAATAGAGTCCTTGTTCTGCCGTACAATTCGTTGGAGACACTTCCGATCACGCTCTTGGAAAACTGAGCACGACCCGCAGTTACATCTTCTAGAGAAGAATTGTGGGTTCTGATTTCAACTTTTGAAATCCTTTGATATGGCTGCTTTTGAGAACCCAGTGAGATCTGCCGTCTTCGAAATCGAGGCACACTAGATTGAATTTATGGGACATGCATTTCATAGTTTAATAATAATCCGTCATGTGAACTTATAAATCTCCGAAAAACTTGCTGAGTTTCAGCTGGGCTTGCCAAAATTAGATTACCGAGAAATACCTTTTCTAAATACTGAAGTATATTTATATATAAATTACAATTATTTATAAGAAGTTTTTTTAATTTAGTTTTGACCTAGTTATAATATATAAATTTGTGCTAATCGCAAAATTTTAAAAATATTTATATTAAATTTTAATAATAGAATTACGACAGGTAGATAGATTTCTTTTCATTTAAATAAGAACTTTTCGGAGCACCAAATAATTATAGTTTAAAATGTAACTTAATCTGAACTGCTCATCAAACATGAAAATTTTCTTTCATAATCCATTCAATTTTTTCAGTTTATTCTCATTAATGAAGCTCAGCTAAACTAAGTGTAAAATATTGTGTAACGGGTGAATTGCAATGAAAAATAGCAAAGCAGAAAATTCTGGAGTTGATCATACTTACAAATATTTTTCTTAAAGCTGACGAACTAAATTTTAGCCTTTATTGCTATAGATAATAAAATGAAAGCTGCTGAAAGGTTACTATTTCTGCTAAAGAGGCATTTGTACAAAAACTAACATAGCTATATGAAATAAAAAGCTTCAAAATTATATAAAGTATTAAAATATTGAAAGTGAGCTGCTTCATCGGCTGGATGTGATTAACATCGCAACTTCTGTTAAGGATTTGAGTTGTAACTGAGACAAAATAATGTTGCAACGACGTAAATGTAATAATTGGAATTATTTAAATTCGCATTATTTAAAGAAAGTGGCAAAATACATTACAATATTATTTAAAGAAGAAATTTGTTTAACTTTGAATCTTTACAATAATTTTATTAAAATAGTTTAAAGATAAGAATAGTTGACATTTTTTTTTGCTGTCCAAAGTTACTAAGATTGGATTACTATCTGAATTGTCTGAATTGTGTACTTGAATCAATGGTACGGTAATTTGAACTAGAGAAAAGCAGATATAATTATTTGTAACCTTCATAAATTAGAAGTGAATCAAGCCTCCCCCCTGCCCCCCCCAAATCCTTTCAAAGGTTTATCAATTCATCAAATGTTAACTAAAAAAACATATATTACACGGTTCTTGTATCTTGTGTGGGAAAACAAAGGACAAAGAACATGGATAAACTTGAAATAAATCAATGACCGAATCTGGGAAGTCAGTCTACATAATTAATAATTTTGTTGGTCTGTCTCCCAAATAAAAAAAAATCTAATTGATGATATATTTTTTATGTTATTTTTTCATCCTTTTTATTTCTTGAAAAGTTAATTGTTTTTGAAAATTAATAAACTGCAAAAATGACTCTTTTCTTCTATTATTAAAATTACTTCGCTGTTACTATACATTACGAATTGTGTTTAATCCAAGCTCGCCCTATATCCAACTCAGAAACATTACTGTAAATCTTGAAAGATGAGTGTAAGCTTTAACTGAGAACTTTCAAAATAGCGATATTGAATAGCACTGCGTTTTACATATGCAAAATAACCATTACAAACGGCTCGGTGACCATACAATAAACGTCAAAAAGATTTCTCACGCCTTCTTACTCGTCCTCTTTTCTGAATAAAACAGTAGAAATTCGTTTCCGACAAAGGAAATGGTCGTTTTTATTTAAGAATTCGAACTTGTCCTGAATTGTTGGTCACTCATACTTCGTTCATCAGCATCTTGGTAGCTAAAATTCATGTTCTTTTTATCCTGATGGACTTTAGCGCTCTGCTATTCGAAGTCATCAGAAGGACATTTAGTCATATCGTAGTCCAAAACTCTGAGGGAAAAAATAACATCGAGTAGAAGAAAGGGGGTGGGGAGTCAAGCCCTGTTGGATACGTTTCCGCTCATCCAAGTGGAATGCTATTGTAGTGTAGCGAAAGGTTTCCCGTTTGAGATAACCTTATCATGGGGAATCCTTTTTCTTTGACGTTTACGGGATATCTTGTCATGCAGAGAATATAGAGATGTATGCATACATGCGAAAGCTGTGGATACCCTGAAATTTACCTCCGACTGTTGGGGGAGTTGGCAAAGATCGGGGTTCTTGCGAAGACCTACTTGGGGAGTTGTGTTTGATAAAGAAAAATATCGATCAAAGTTTTGATGTCCGTAGCATATATTTTCGATAAATTTAAATGTCTAAAAAAGGCTTCGGATTAAATTATTGAAAAATGACTTTAAAAGTAGTAAAACATAATGGCACAAATGCACGAAAAGGTCAATGTTTATTTTGATTTAGATATCTTGCACATTTAAGAGAAGGAAAGAAAAAAAATACCGTTTAAGGCAAAAATCTTTTAAATGATGCCGTTGAAATCACAATTTCTGCCTAAATCTATGTATTTTAGAACACATTTAAAAAAGTTCTCCTTTAATTTTACATTATAATTCGTTTAATGAACATTTTACTTTTGAATCTTAATTTTACTAAATTAAAGTCCCTTTTGCTGCTTCACGAAGCAAAACCAAAAGACTAAGGAGATTCTTAGGAAACGTTCTTGTCTCCCAACTTCTATGCCGCATAAATGGGAGAAAATTGACTGGCAACAAATTTAGCGTATACTAAGGTCCGTATATGAGAGATTGCTCATAAAATTGGGTCTCGAATCCGCGATCTCCAGTCTTGATGTCGACTCTGTTCTCTATTTAAAGAATTATAAAATGTATTAAAATTTTTTAAACATTTCTATTACGAAAGATAAATAAAATCAGTTGGTAAAATTAGTTACAAATGGAAAATAAATTTAATTTTACGTTTTCCTTTATCGTTCTAGGCATATATTAGGCCATTGTACATATTTTAAGGGGGATCAAAATCATCAGAGCCTTGAATCATGAAGCCGCTATTTTGTGCACACTGCTTCTTGCGTTTTACTGAATCTTTCTAATATTTGAAAATTGCTGATATAGTGAATTGATGTATTCTTCTGCAATCGATAGCATTAATCGAAACTGCCTCTTGCTCATTTCCATGAGTCTTCGTTGGATTTGACAAAAGTCGAGTAGTATCGTTGCAACTAGAGCGGATGAAGCACATATGCTGGGTTTGAAAGATTTTAACTTTGATTGGTGACTGATGTTCGCTTGGCACTGATGATAAAACCAAAAATGAAACACATAGACCAAACATGAAACTCCCATGCACTGCTTTTGAAATTTTGAAAATCCATCGATGTATCAAACGCCATTCAGAGCGTTCAATGATAAAATGAACACTGATAGTAAGTTAAATTGCGACTATTGCGATAAAGCTTTTAATGGAGTAGTCTTGATGAGAGATTTGAGCTAAATTCATTGTTCCTCAACAAACAGGCTGTATTGAATTTTTATATGATGATGTAGTCTTAACATTGGTTTTTTTGATAGTTTTTTTGTCTATATCCATTCAACCGCTAGGACATCTTGGAGGTTTGGAGTTTGGGATGGGTCAGGATATAGACAATGAAAAAAAAGACAAGTATCAAAGATATCTTAAATCAGCTTGATTCGTCCCTGGGTACTATTTGCATAAAGAATTTCTTTATGCAAATAGAAATCGATGCAATCGATTAACATGAAGTCTTACTTCATATTAATCGAACCATAATAAATGAAAAAATCGAAACGAATTTCTTCTGTTTACGTTACTTTCTAGAACGTACCTTTTACGAAGATTGTTAAACCTTAAAAGTTTTTTGTTCAGTATTGAGCTGCTACACGTTTGAAAAAAAAGGATTGGATCATTTACGAATAGTTTTCTTAAAGCATCAATGGATGAATGGATGTATTTGTATTGGATATATTTGTAAAAATTTGATTTAATTTCGGTGAGTCATTTCCTGGTAAGGATGACTATCGTTTCTCTTTTATAGAGATTACCATCATCTTCCACTAATGCAGATTCGAATTTTTGATGAGTCTAAGTTTCAGAAGTCTCCGTGTTTTGAAATTATAACTGTCTATGTACACGATGAACAAAAACCAATGTGTAAAATTTGGTACTAAATCTGTAACTTTCTATTACGTTTGGAATGAAATCCGTCAATGGGAAATCTATCCACACATGAAATGAAAACTCAAAAATGCAGTCCGTGAGATGGTTGAAATTTGGCTTGCAGTTCCAGAAATTCTTCAAATATAGAATCAAAACAACTTTCTTCTTGAATAAGCATCTTTGCAACGCCCGATTTAGTGCAAATGAAGGCTAAATAATTAAATGCAGCGATAAATATTAATAAATTCAATTTAAATCAATTATGGGTTAAATTTTATCAAAATGTAACTAAGCTCTGAAAATCTTTAAAAATGAAGTTTCATCTAGAATGCATGATTAAATTTCTAGAGAATCGAGAAGCGATTGAAAAATCTATCACAAAACTCCATTTTGATGAGCATGAAACAAAACAAATGAAATAAAATAAGTTCAAAAATCTTTTCGACTTTCTGCTTGTCATTGTCAATGAATCGAGCGGAAAAACTCTGGATCGAATTTGGGAAACAGCAGAATTATATCGGATATCGGATTGGTAGCCTGAAAACACTAATTTCTTATTTCATAAAAAAATGGAATAATAATGTTTTGAATTTTTAATGAATAAAAACATGCTCTTTTGAGTGAAAAATAAAGTTCGATGTCAAATTGTAGTAGTTGTTTTTTTAAAAATATAATTTAAATAATGAGAATAAAAAATCTCTTTTTATCAAATGCGTTTCACATATATCAGGGAGGCAGTATGAAGCAAGGGATTAAATTTCAATTATGAAAACACTATTGCAAATTTGTTTGAAAAATTATTGCATGAAAGCTAAATTAATAACATTGAAAAGATAATTTCTGTAATTTTAAGTTGGTATAAAAATTATTTTCAGGGAATAATATTTTTTGAGATTATTCACTTCTTCGAAATTTTGATCTCATTTTAAGGCGACATTCTTATGATTAGAATTCAACTTTTACGAATTAAAACAAACAATTTCACACACACACACAAAATTCGAACTGAACTTTCCAAAAAATCGCTTCAGGATGTGATTTTCTTCTTCCATAAGATATTTAGGCCAAATTGGTAGTTTAAAGCCCTGTAAACCCCAACTCAACCCAGATACACATTTGTTTTTAGCGTTTGTAGAGATGACTGCTCATTAGGAATTTAATCTGCAGTATTCTTATAGTTAAAAGGCATCCATCATGATAAGAAATATAAATGTTGCTCAAAATTATAAAAGATATATTATTTTTAAAGCTTTTAATGAAATTGTTTTAAACTGGATATCAAAATTTTATTCATTATTACTTTAAACAGTGAAAAAAGGGCCAAGTCAAGAAATTTGTGAAAATGTTGTAGGGAATTTGATTCCTTAAAAAAATAAACAAACTTGAATTTCATAAATCTCTTACTTAAGAAAACACAAAATATATTTAAACAGTTTAATTAACAACAACAACAAAATACGTAACAAAATTGATATGTATTGTATTTATCAATAGAAATTCCAGAAATGGATTGGAATGAACTCTCTTTACATTTTACTAAACTAATAAAAGTATTTTCTTTTGTATTTTACTCTATGAATTATGAGAGAGCCTTCTGATACTGCTCTCGATCGGAAGGTTCCGTATTCAAATCACGTTTGGATCACCTATTTGAATTGTAGTTAATCAGAAAAGAATATTTTCACGTTTCTACAGGCATTTATTATTTCTACAAAATTATATATTGTTCCGAAAGGCAATTAAAGTGCTGTATTCTGCGTAACGAAGGTAAAAAGTTACTCAATAAATAAGTTAATAATAACGAACGCCTTATTTCTAATTATTTGTCACAAATTTGAAAAGAAGTATGCCGTCCAATGAGTATGGGCATTATAACGTTTTATCTCCCTGCATACCGTTATGAAATCTATGATAGTCTGTGGGGTTAATTGACTTTCTATCTTTCTTTATCTTAAAAAAATCTAATGATTTTCAAGTATATTCTACTTGATTCCCCTGTGAGAAAGAAATCTTTGAAAAGTGTTTTAACATGCTTTCCCCTGAAATAATTGATTTTGAACGCCGTATCTTTTTAACATCATGCTATTTGTCTATTTTATTAGGGGGAGGGAAGCCTATTTGGAGTTGGTATTCAAATTGTAAAAAGAAAGGAAGGAGGAAACTATATGTTCCCATTCTTGATTCGTCGCATTCTATGTTTCATGAATCTGTGAAATAAGAATTAAAAAAAATAAAACTTATTTTTCTTTCATATACAACTAATTCCTGTTTCACATTCCTTGGAAGTAGCGCTCTACTCTTTCTGCTTCATTCTTTTTACGCCATGGACGCCTGTTGAGACTCATAACGGCTAAACGTCAAAAAGTTGGTTTTCGAGTTAAGACCACCAAATGGCACTTAAATTAAACCTATTGTACAGTTATAAGAGACAAAAGAAAATTTCAAATTATTGCAGTTAGAGAGCGACCTATGTTACCTTGGGAGGGCAGAAAAATATTCTTTGCAGAAGAATTTTTGGCCTAATGCTATTATGATTCGCATTCACGCGATAGTTTCACATTATTTTTTTAATTTTGATCTCTGAATATATCACGATGAAATATAATTATTGTTATTGAATGCTTTACATCAGGCAATTGCAATAGATATAAATACTTATTTTTATTACAATAATTCTTGATTTTCCTCTTTTTTAGGGGTTTATGCAAGAAATAGTTCAAATATTAAGTTTGATTCAAAAAAATTATTAATTTGATTGCCATGCCTTTTAAATTTGAAAATTACTTAAATAAAACTTTTTGAATTTTAATTCATACCTTAAAAGCTTTATATTTTCTGTCATAATTATATACGACTGAAATTCAGAACAATGTCCTGTTGCATTAGCAAATATTCAATAAAACTCAATGTGGACAAAGCTATGTCATTCTATTCGTTTCTACCGTTAATGTGACGATCGGAATCGCTGAAATATTTTATTTTATAAATAGGACTCTAATATATTATGATCTATAAATATCTATTGTTTTAATTAATTAATTAACTGCAGAATGTATTTTTTAAAGTCTTTTCAGTCTCCCTTTTGAAAGTCAAGCGATGACGCATATAGACATCGAACGTAGTTCAATTGGTTGCCTAATAAATTTTACAAACATTTATAATGGAGCGAATAAGATTTCATTATTATTAGATAAGAAATTGCACAGTGACCGCTCGAAAATGATTTGGACTGACATGTATGCACGTCAAACGCATTTAATGGGTTAAAAAAATTTATAATATTTGACACCATTTTTCGCTTTGCATATACTTATCATTCTGTTGAATTCGGTATTTTTGTAATATCTATTATATATACTAAATATCTGTCTTATAATATTAGATCTGGAACGAATATTCAATAAGAAATTCCTGGAGTTCAAAACTCTAATTTAATTATTCAAAACGATTGGTTTAAGAGATAAGAAATCGCGCGAAACTCCTTAATTTCAAGTTTTTTTTAAACAGATTATAGAATAAAAACAAGTGTTTTCTCAAACTGGAATATACACTATGAGTATAAAAGTTTGCTCTGATATATATATACTGAAGTGACAAAAGTCATGGGATAGCAATATGCAAATATACAGATGACAGTAGTATCGCAGCGAAAAAGTATAAATGCGTAGTTCGTTTTCCAGAGCTTTCATTTGTGTACAAGTTATTCATGGGAACAGGTTTTTCGTGATTTATGGTGGCACGACGAGAATTAACAGACTTTGAACGTGGAATGAACATTCCGATATCCACAGTATCAAGAGTGTGCCGAGAGTATGAAATCTCAGGCATCCCATCCCATCATGAACAGCGCAGTGGGAGACCACCTGCACTAAACGACCGAGAGCGCCGACGTCTGTGTAGAATGGTCACTGTTAATAGACACGCAACACTTCGTCAAATAACTGCAGGAATCAATGTGGGACGAACGAGGGACGTGTCCGATAGGAATGTGCGGCGAAATTTGTCTTCCTTGGGCTATGACAGCAGAAGACCGACTCGAGTGCCTTTACTGACAGCACGACATCGCCTGCAGCGACTCTCCTGGGCTCGTGAGCATATCGACCGGTCCCTAGACCAGTGAAAAACCGTGGCATGTTCAGATGAGTCACGATTTCAGTTGATACGAGCTGATGGTAGAGTTCGAGTGTGGCGCAGACCCCACGAAGCCATGGATCCAAACTGTCAGCAAGGCACTGTTCAAGCTGGTGGTGGCTGCATAATGGTGTGGGCTGTTTTTACATGGCATGGACTCGATCCTCTTGTGCAACTGAACCGATCATTGACTGGAAATGGTTCTGTTCAGCTGCTTGCAGATTACTTGCAGCCATTCATGGACTTCACGTACCCACACAACGTGGGATTTTTATGGATGACCATGCGCCATGTCACCGGGCCAGAACTGTTCGCGATTGGTTTGAAGAACATTCAGGAAAATTCCAGCGCATGATCTGGCCACCTAGATCGCCCGATATGAATCCCTTCGAGCATTTATGGGACATCATCGAAAGGTCCGTTCGTGCCCAAACTCCTGCACCATCCACACTTTCACAATTATGGACGTCTATACAGACAGCATGGCTCAATAGTCCTGCAGAGGACTTCCAACGACTTGTGGACTCCATGACACGTCGAGTTGTTGCACTTCGCCGGGCAAAAGGAGGACCGACACGATATTAACAGTCATCCCATGACTTTTGTCACTTCAGTGTATATAGATATATAAATTGTGGGAAATCTATTATACTTCGACAACTAATTCTGGCTTTTTGTATACTGTAAATCCCTGAAATAAGTTTTTATTTGACCAATTTAAAATGACAATATATTTTTCCTTTCTAACTTTAAAAATGCCAAGATGCTTAAATTCTCATCGAAACATTATTACGTAACTCTAGATAAAGCGTTTATGTTCCAATCCTTTAGTGTTTGATTATCCCGACATGATGTGGTAAATATATATAACAACGTTTAAAACTCTGTTAAACAGGAACGATTGATTTCATTAAAGATAATCATAAAAGCATTGCTGCATTTCATTAAAAATTAAATTTTAATCAGCTCTTACACGGATGGATGAACTTCTACTCTAGTTAAATGACAAAATAAGAATAAAAAACACTTTTAAGAGAGGGTTTGCAATAAAAAATGCATTACTATAACAACGGTTATTTCATTCTAGCATTTTGTAATCTCGGCAAGACTTAATACTCACCTACAATTCGGCATTAAATGAAATATAAGTGATGCTGAAAGAAGATGGCTGTCAATAATTAAGTAACGAAAAGACGTTGTTACGGTATTTCCCTTTAGATCTTTATCAGCAACACACGTTATTTCTTACTTGTTTTCTTAAAATTAGGCACAACGTGGAGCTTCTAGTTTCAAAGATCTCCAGCTGATTACTGTCTGGACGAGAACAAAAGTACGCTCAGGAATTGAAATATGTCATTTAGATTAGCATCGGGCAAAATTTGTCTGCTTTAAGTGTTAAGTAACAAATGTAGGTAACTGCATAAACATTTTTACCTATCTTTATTTATTTTCACATGTTTCATTTTAAAGTTAAGATGGAATGAAATATTTTATAAAATAACTATCAGTTAATCAATTAATATAATTGATAGTAGTGCTGCTATTTAGTTGAATTTGAAATAAATCCGTTTCGAGTTTCATAACATTTATAAAATTTAGTTATAGATTAAAGACTAATAAGTTTAAACTTATTAAAATAAACAAAATTGGTGCATCAATAAAACTGTTTATTGTTATAAATTATTTTAAAATTTATTAATAATTATTATTTATAAACATTGCTTTTATTGTTAATTCATTTGAGCTTATTTATAACACAAATTTAATTTCTTTTACATTTCCATAAAATTTGAAATAATTACATAAGAATTTATTCATTTCGAAAAATTCACATCAGAAGAAAGGCAATCCCATCCCATTTTCGCTCTTAGCACGGTGATCGCGCTTTGAAAACAATCCCCTAATATCCACCTCCGATTGCACCAGCCACGAAATTCGAACATCGCCATTTTTATGTTCCTCAACAAATAAATTGAATAAATCCCGACTATTGATTTCTAACGCAATCAATCCCCACAGTGAAAATAGAACACACGATTCACAATACAAATTTTTACGATAAGTTTATATGCATTATTCGGTGTGGTTTCTTTTCTTACCTGCAAAGAATAGGTATTTCAGCCTCCAGAGTGTCTATTGTAAAGTTTTTAGGGCGTCTGACTCTCTTGATTGATTCTGGAATTCCGGACGACTTCTTTTCTGTGGCAAATAACTGATGAACCGGAGGTGTCGTCATTGAAGAAGGTTTGATGGATGTCATTGAGAGCCCTCAAATGAGACATCAATGACACTTCAGATGGATTGATGTATAGTATCCGGTTGGAAATAAATATGTGAAAATACTGTAATCGATTAGGATTGCATTTGACACTGTGATGTTCGCCACAACGATTGTTTAGAAGTTGATATATATACTTTTACTAATTTAGCAATAATAATTTATGAATAAAAATAACTCTTTTTGTAGTTAGTAAGTGGTCATTGGAAGAATTATAATGGATTCTCACTTTTGACCCTCAAATGAGACATCAGTATCTCTTCACATATATTGATACGTGGTATCCATTTGGAAACAAATATGGGGAGTCTCTGGGGATTAATAAACATGAAAAATAATTATTCATGTTTATTAATCCACTTTATTCACGTTCAAGAATTCTCCAATTCCATTAGAGAATTCTTGAAAGTGTTTGAATTCGAAATATGGTTTAATTTTGAAATTCAGATAAGATACGAATCAAAAGATTAAGGAGATATTGTGGAAAACAATTTAATTATCTATCCCATTAAAATAACACAGCACATGCTATTTCCTTCTAATTAGTTTGAATTGTTATGACTAGGGTAAAAAAGTAACAGTTACCAAAAAATCAAGGTGAAATAATTAATTCCTCAAAATATAATAAATATATGCATAATAATTTAAAATGTTTTAATAAATTGCAAATGACTGCAACTTCTTTATAAGTAATCAAAAAATATTTCAATTCTGGACAGATGAAACTGAAAGTCTATTTTTATTGTGTTAATAAATTTATAAAATGTAAGAGGTAATATAGAGACATCTAAAAGGTAGTATATTTCCTGCCATATATTGTGATGCATGCCCAAATGAGGCATTGATGCTCTCTGAGTGTACCTTCAACTCCTCCTTTTATCATTACCAGGCAATGGGATGTACATGAAGTATCTAAAGTAAATAGATATAATAATTTAATTGCAAAAAATGTGCGAATTGTGTAGTAAATGATATATTGAGTAAAAGTAATTTTATAATTAAAACTTTTTACTTTTTATGCCTTCATTTCATGGAGATTTACTGTTTCATAATGCCTCCTATACCTGTAGTAATGAATGGACTTTCCATTCTACTGTCAATTGGAACCTTCTGTATAAGATTGCACGAGATGATAACAAAATTGAGTACTGCTTAGATTTTGTCCATGTGATGAAGAAATAATGGTGGGTTTCGCCATTTTCTGTCCCAAAGTAGTACATGTTAGGAATAGCTTGTTTTAATAACCGGTCAATTTAGTTTCAAATAGTAACATATTTTTTAAAATTAATCAACATGTTAATGACTTATTTTTGTTTAATTCTTTTATTTAATTAATTTTATGAAAATATGTATGTTTTAATGTATCATTTTAATGCTGTATCATGGGAAAAATGACTAAAATAGCACATTTTAAAAAAATAATCAGGATTTAGTTATTTATAAGAAAATGCCTTTATTTATTGTGATAAATTATAAGGAAATAATGAACTTCAAACAAATCTAACGCTAAAATTGTTTTATGAGATTTAACATATGGAATATAAGACAGTTTAATGAATTATTAATGTTTCAGTAGATTATAAATAGGCAATTGTTTTAAAATTTATTTAATAATGATTTTAATAATTCAAAATAAACAGATATTCTTCCCTTGCCAAAAATCCTAATCTGATTAAAAATTTCGAATTTCCTCAGAACATAATACTGAAAGAAAATTTCATCAATATCATATAAAATCAATATTTTTCTTCTTCTTTGCAACATGTCCTTTGTTGCTTCAGTAATTCAAATATTTTAAAGAGAAAGAATCAGAATAATTTATAATTATATTTCAAACTAGTATGTGTATTTTTATATTCTTCAGCGAGACGATTTGTTTGTGATATGTTGAATATTCTCAGAATCTGATAATTTCAGCCATTTTCTTTAACGGTGCATAATGTGTGTAAATGCGCCAAGTATTGCAACTTTTGGCTAAAACAGAATCTTGTGCAACATGGTAGTCAAAGACACTCCCCTGCTTAGAGCAATCTTGACATTCGCAAATAAATCTTTATTCCGAATGTAATTAAAACAGCATTTTGCGGTTTTTTTTTTTTTTTTTTTGTTTTTTTTTCGTTTTCTGCTGACCACACCAAGAACCGTTGCATTACGCTATCGCTATTTTGAACCTTGCAAAAATAGCATCTTAGAATTCATTTCAGTAGCCCTAAAAATATAAGAACTGGGTATTTGAAGGGTTTTAATTGCAGTAACTTTCGTCATAATAATTTTTTTCAGTAAAATTATGAAAGAAAAAAAATTTTAAATTTTCTGAAGTTAACTATTTAAAATTAATTATTAGAAAATAATTCCCAAAAGGTTAATTTAAATTCTTGATGCAAATAATTATTCCTTTCCCCCTTTTTTTAATAGCACTCTTTGTGATCGATATCTCTGTATATCAGAATTTTTCATTAATAAAAGCCATACAAAATACATTAAACATTACGAATCAGAATTATTGATTTTCCTTATTTCATTTATAATGTAATTTTTTTCCAATTTTGGAACGCTTAGCTTTTGTTTATTTGAACATAAAGAGAGGTACATTTAGATTCGATCATTGCACCTAATTGTTACGAAAATGAGATATTGTGTAAAAGTAATTTTTATAATTAAAAATAAAATTATTTATAACTAAAAATCCATTCACGCATTCTAAGTTATATGTATAATGCACTTTATACATAATATAATGATATTAATTCCTAAAGTTTTGTCTTCGTTTAGCTCATCGTAATTTCATGATCCATTAATAAATCAAATAAAGTATTATAAAGATAATACGTAATTGAATCCACGTGCCCAGTGGATGGATAATATATCACTAGTGTGAATATTCTTTCAGAGGATTTCTTCGATGAGTAATAAATCACTTATATAAAATAGATTCTTTAAAATAATGATGTTTCTCTTGTCAAGGTCAAATGTATCAGAATTAATGTCAAAAATCTAGAAGTGTGTGATTTATAAGAATATCATAGTATATAAGACTAGAGATAAATGTTTCGGCCTTTTTTAATATTCCTTTCCGCCATCTAAACCTACGGCTGATCTGTGCTGCGCAGCGTACTTCTAGAGCAGGATTAAAACGAAATTAAAAAGTCAGCATGTGTTTTCATCATGATTTTCAGCCATGACTCTCCACACTGCTTTCCAATCAAAAGCAATATTATATATATATATATATATATATAGGTAGATATCTCCTTTTGTTGAAATGGTACTATAATTACGAAAAAGTTAAATGTTAGAAGTTTAGCGTATTATGCGTTACTAATTTTTTCCACTTATAGTTTTTATTTGTTTATAAGGGCACTTGGTAGCAAATAAAATACCTTTATGTAAAAAGCAGAAAACCGTATTCCCTTATTACACAAAAAACATTGGATTTTTTAAAATGATTACTCTATATCAAGGGGAGAAAAGACACCATTGTCTTATATATACACACATTATAAAAAATTGTATACCAAACAGAAAAATCCTTTTATATATTGGATTTTACCACAGGAATGCTATTAGAAAGTCGCAAACTGCAACAGTTATTCTCATGTGATCTTTGCATAAAAATAAATATTTGCTAAAGAAAAAAATAAAGAATGCAAAAGCTACTTTTTAAGAAATATATAGATATTTCAGTGAATAATCATGATTTTTAATTTAGTAATTAGGTAGCATTAAATAACCTACTGAGAACGCATTGTGATATTATTTTGTAACATATCTGTATGGCGATGTTGTAAAAAATTTACAAAATGATCGTAATTGTTACAGACAGTTTTATTCTCGATTATTATGTTGTGGGTATGTTTATTTAATGAAACACTAAAAGTCCCTCTGAGACGCGTTTTGTGGGATATCTGTATGGTAATGCCGTTGTAAATATACTGAGTGATCGCAAATGTCACAAACTGTTTTGTTTGCATTATTATTATAAAAATGTAATTCATTCTGAAAGTGCTTGTGAAAAGCTACTTCCAATTTTTCTCTAGATGCCATCTAAACCGCCATTTTTTTGTTGTAAATGTTTCCTTAATACTCTTATAAATCAAGCGAAGGTTTTGTCCTTGCAAACAATCGGCATTTTTCCAAAAAAATGTCTCATCCTCCTGAAGAATTATGTCTTCTTTTTCCTCTGAATCTTTTTATCTACTCCCTTTCCAGATGACAGCGAGAGCAATTTAATTACTTCGCCTTAATGAATCCACGGTTAGGATTTATTGATTCTTGACATCTCGACTGGATTTTTTGCACTCAGTTGGTGAATTAATCCAAGCACAACGTTACTCTCTAATCAGAATCTTTTCAGCCGAAGTGATGAGGCTGAAATTATTGCCTGATATCGGCGGAGATTAGATTCTTCTTTCCGACTATTGAGATTAATCTTTGTGATCTTCAATTTATTTTCGCAGTTCATTCATGAAAATCCATCATTTAAATCTAGATAATCACTTAACTAACAATTGAGAACTTCATAATTCTGTGATTGTGAAAGTGAAGAACTGTGACTTGAAAATTTTATTCTTTTCTGTTTTATAAAAAAAGCCGTGGTTATATGCTAATTGTTTTAAACAGAAAATTATCAGTCTATGAGAAACTTGTGATAAAAGTCTTTAATAAACAAAATTTATCGTAAACATAATTCGTTTGTACTAAAATGGGCTCTTGGTTAGCGGGCAGTTCGGAATGCAAATAAGAATACTTTTACAATCGTTTTTTTCTTAATTTGAAAGTCGAACGCATGTTTATGTAACGAACATTTGATGAAAAAAAATGCTTGCAAAAATTATGCTTGTTTGAGATTTGTAGTATTAGAGACATCTGATTGTTAACTGTTGGCAACGCCAGGAGGGGAAAAATAGACTAATGTGTGAAGATAAAAGGTTACAGTCAAGACAACAAGTGATAATGAAATGGTGAGGTGATCTGTGAGCGATTTCTGGCACGAAAGTCTGACAATTGCATGAAAAAAAATCTTTTTTTTACAGGATTTAGTCATTTTATGAATTTTGTAAATTTTCAGTTAAAAACTAACTGCAACAGTATGAAATTAAAAAAAAACTGAACATGGCATGGCCTCTATTCCAAATATGTATATTTCTGAGAAATTTCAAACGAAATGGAATCAGAAGTCTGCCTGCTCAGCTGTCGGAATATAAGTTAAAGGGGTAACTACATAAAAAGTGAGCTAAAGGGACGAAAGTGTTAATAAGTATCGAATTCGGAATCAAATACGTGAAGAGATTGAGTGTCTGTCCGTTTGTACTTTCTCAAGCATGTCAACACCGTTACTCAAAAACACAACGACTTAAATATATGGAATTTATTATGTGTTTTTGTGATTGTGTGTAAATTTTGGTTTTAATCGGTCCGAAAAAAGACATCCGGTTTTTTTCTGGTATTTATAAACCAACCGTATCCCAACAATTAAGAATATCGCCTTAGATCACATTCTAACACGCTCTTCCTAATTATTATTCGCAATGGCACACGCTTGATTATATACAAGTACATTTATTCAACTCCTACTATTAATCCACACTCTTCCTATATATATCTTGTTCAAATTTTCGATCGTTAATAAAATACTTTTTATTCATCCAATCAGGTTCAAGTAAACTTTTTAAAACTTGTAGTGGATGATGATACTTGATGTTAATGCGGTTTTTTCAAATATGAATTCCTTAAATTTTAGTAATTATTTAAAAACTAACTTTCTCGTCTTCATAGTAGTTGTAATTGTTAGTTCGTGATAACCTGGTTAGTAAAGCGTTGGATTCGCATCCCTTGTGTTGAGAGTTCGAATCTGGTCACGAAGTTCTCTATGTTGAGAATTATACCACCGGGGTTACTGAGTCGAAGGTGATCTTTATTCGGGTGCTTATGAGTCCATATCCTCAGAAGCTATTGCACCATTCCTTCCGTTATAAAGTGGAACACGAAAACTACAATTGTAATTATTTAATAAAAAGTAACTAAATAAAAATTTTCCTAACTTCCTAAATTTTTCCTAATTTCCAAAGTGGGAATTGATTTTAAAACATTGGTTTTTATATTACTTGTTAGACAGTATGTGGGAAATCTTCGAGGAGGCCATTCTCTCTTGTTATTCATCGAATTTAGAAAACAAATGTATCAGACTGGCATAAAATTCCGAGATAAATTAGTTATTCGTAAATGAATAGTTCAAACAACATTCGCCTTTAAATGGACGATTTGCTTAATTAATCACTTATTGTACTCGTTTTTAAAATATTTCATAACCAAAAAATTTTAAAAAAATTTTCTATTGTAAATAGTTAAATATATATATTTGAGTTCTGCTGTGGTTATGATATTTGATATAACAACAGAAATACCATTCAACTGTACTTATTAGTATCAAATTTTAGTGCTTCGCAGAAGATATTAGGATGAACCATCAATTGTTCTAAGAAATTATTAGATTGAAAGTAATACTCTGTTATTATTTGTCTATGGTGAAACAAGATTACTCTGTGTTAAACAGAAATACTTTAAAAAATGAGCAATAACATGCATTAACAAGAATAACGTGTCAAAATTAGAAATACGAAGCTTTTTCCCGTCGCGAACTGTCGTCAACTGAAAAATGTATCAGTCCCTAAAGTTAATAAATAAGAATTTTAAAATATTAACATTTCAAAAAAATTTCTCCATGAAAGTTGGTTTACAAATTTCGGAAATTAATCTTCAAATATTATTCGTATGATTATCAATAGTAGATTATTCTAAAATTGTCTGTTAAAAAAAAGAAGAAAAAAAAGGAAAGATATATATTTTTTAAATTTTCTTTTATCCCTAAAATGGTGTACGTTTTCTGAGGTAACGAGGCAAACAACCGTCAGTTGGTATAACACTAAAACCCGGAGATGAATGTCAACTCCGGTGTCGTCGTCGTCATCTAACCGGGTTGAAAGTAACGAGATCCGTCCTTTAATATTCACAGTGTTTCCTACAAATGATACGTTAATATGATTAAAGAAAACTAAGTTCTTAAAATGGAAACTTAAAAGTGGAAAATAAATAAGAAAATGAAAGAAAAATAAATAATAAATTTAAAATTAATTTTTAAAAGTGAATTTGGCAAATTTTGATGCAATGTTTTGAGTAGCGATAATTTTTGGAATTGCCTTATTATGTTGAAGAACTTTTATCGTGCACGATTCCATATAAGGATTCTTCAATGGTCTTCTAGTATAGGAGGCCAAGGCATAGAAGTGATAATATAGCAACAATAATATAAATATTGGAGAATCCGAAAGAAAGCATTGCAAAACATTGTTGTGCACAACCCAGATAGTAACTCTTAAAATACCATCGATAAAAATAATAAAATAGAATATAATAAATATTGGAGAATATGAAAGATGTCACTATGAAAATATTAGTCTACACGATCCCTTATAGGAAATCTTGGGAAGTTTTCTATAAAATTAATACAGAATGTCATAAAGTAACAATGTTACAAATTCTGAACAATTTGAAAAATGATACAATAAAAATATTTTTCTGCACACTCCAACTAGAGAGTCCTACAAAATCTTGGATTAAAATAATCTAAAAGGCCATTAGAAAAAAATAATACTGAAACTCTATCTGATAAATAAAATAATACTTACTCTAAGTTAATTTTCAACAATGTTCAACAAACTTTTCAAAAATTTTCCTAAAAGATCAAAGAATACATTAAATCATTTCGAAAGGGGCAAAAAAGTGTGACAAAAGAGCAGAAACGATTCTCCTCCTCTTCATTTTACTTTTAACGCCGGGCGAAACAAAGTAAAATAATACATTCATATATTAATGGCTCTCCACTGCTGTAACAAAAACAAGTCACACGCTTTTCATTCATTTTGTGAGAAAGGCGTCGAAAAATCTATTTTGTACCCGACGCAAAAACTAGAGGGAAAGAAGAAATAAATAAACACATAAAAAAATCCGATTTCTTCTAAAGAAGAGGGATGTTTCGATTAAGAGGTTGTTTGTCGGGAAAAAATCATGTAATTTAAAATTTGTCAGCCGGGTCATCCTTGGCGATAGATTAGAAAAATACTTTTTTTCCATCTAGGCAATAAAAGATCAGGCACGGAGACAGCAATCGTTTCTAACTAGATGCTGCTGTGACATGAAGATGTTATCGCGTAAAAGAAATAGAAATAAAAGATATCGATGGGGAAAAATAATAAATATATTTTCCACTTTTTTTCTCCCTCCTTCTGATTTAAAAGATTGAGAGAGACGCTATTTGGAATGGAATTCACATCCACGATTTATTGAAGTTTCAATTCATTTGAAACCTGAGCTTCTGGGGGAAAGTCTTGAGGAAGGAAGAGGGAGGGTGAGAAAAAGCTCGAGCTAAGCTCTCTTTAAGGATCAGGGATGTGTAGAGGACAAAATGGGAAGAAGAGCCAAACTCTTATTTACCGAAAACTCTCAAGTTTTCGCTAGTGAGAGTCGAGCAGTCAAAGAAATAACCTGTGGTAATAAGATTTAACTTCCTATTATTCAAATTAAAATTAGAAAGACAGAGATTTTAGGACTTTGAATTTTTGAAATTTAGGAAATAGCAATTTGGTGGAATTTATAAATTTGGTGTTGTGAATAAAAAGAATATGATGGGGAAAAAATCAAAAAAATTAATTTTCTTTCTTTTTAAAAGAATTTATTTGCATCGACAATGAATTGTTTTCACGAGAAAATATAAAAATATATTTAGCTCACTTACATAGATTACGAGTAAATAGAAAAATATATTCAGCCCACTTATATAGATTACTAGAAAATAGAAAAATATATGCAGTACTTTTATGTAGATTTATTGAACAATAATTATTAACAATGCTTGAATTTTAGTTACATTCCAATCACATTAAGCATCAGAATAAGCTGAAAATAATAACACGAATAACAAAACGTATAATTCATAGTAAATAAATATGAATTTTAAGCATACATGATCAGAAAAAATTATTTGTCAAAAATTTAGGTCTGTATTTGGCAAATTATTCGTGTTGAACATAAAAGAGAGAGAGAGAGAGATTTGAAATTTGGATGTTGAATAAAACAATGAAATGAACAAATGACGAAGTATGTTTAAAATGTTCAGATTTTTTTTTCAAAAAGAATCTTCTGATATTGAAGTCACACGAAGAAAGAATATACAAAAAAATAAATTTCATGTTCATGAAAGAATAACATTGTAGCGTCAATAAATTTCTGCAGCTGAACCAAAGGCAGAATAGTTAAAAATTGACAGAAAAAAAAGCCTCAATCCAAAATTAAAACAACGGACAATTTTATAAAATCTTGAGAAATGAAAAAACAAGTGGGAGAAAAAATTAACTGGGCTGCATTTTTTAAAGAATCAATGATTCGTTAAAGGCAAAATAGCGTTTGTTTGTCTTTTCAACAAGAAATAGTCGAATAGCTTGGCAAATGAATTCTAATTTTTTTTAAAAATCAATCTTAGATTACATATTAGCCATCTTTGGTCACTTGTTAGTCCGCTAAAAATATTAATCTTTCATAAAATAAATGCCTCGTAATATTTAATTTCTAAAAATCTGCTAATTTATTAGTGTTTTTCTCAATAAAGTATTTTTGAACAACAAGGTGTGATAAACATAAACCTGTTTTTGAATAGTTTTGCCATTATTTTGAATATAAACCTTCCTAACACTAAGGCATGACATCAAAGATACATTACATGCATAAGTTTTTGAGTAATCTGTTTTCTTTCTACTCCCGCTTCACTTTCTTATACCAAATACAAACTGCTTAGATTATTAAAAATTGTCTTATTTAACTTTGAATAATAAACAATGAAATTTTTCATAGAAAAGTCAGCAAATAATAGTAATAAATAAATAAATAAAATGTTGAAATTCAGAAAAAAATTATTCGAGGAATGAATGGGTTTAAAGTTAGGCTTGAATTTTGAAGCAGAGTAGCAAAAATTTGTGCAATAATATTCGCAAAATTTAATCTAAAAAACCAAAACCTTGAATAATTTTTGTTTTAATAACGTTTTAATTGAAGTTTCTAAAGAGTTGTCTCGAGGTGCACGTTTCACTCCCTAAGTTTCCAAAATATGTATGTGCCAAATTTAGCAGTTCTGTATCAATCGGCCTAACGTGTTAATTACGCCTTCCCAGCAGTGCTATAAGAAAATTGCTATAAGAAAATAAGCTTCAATTAATTAAAGTATGATTGATGATATGATTACTTTATCTAGAGCAAGAAATAATGCTTCATGTTTCATGCAAGTCTGATTAAATTACTTCAATAATCATTAATTCAATAAAAAGCTCAAAATACGAGTAAAATCATAAAAGAAAGGGAAATTATGGTTATATACTTTATATCTTTAAGTAACATATACAAAATAAAACTGCATTAAAATTATTCAAAAATCTGAGCTTAAAATATGTTTAATTTTATTATTAAAATATGTTTTTGCTTTCACATGCATCAGTTTGAATTAAAAGCAACTGAAAGATAAACTTGATAAAGTCATTATATGTTCAAGGTCAGAGAATAGAAGTCAGTATAAACAAATAATGAAAAAATTATATCAATTCCTACTTAGTTCAACAAAGAAAATTTTTATTTTATTTAATTTCTATTAAATAACTTTCTATTAAATAATTATTTTTATTTTATTTACTTTCTATAAATAATTTTTTAAAAAATTATTGATCTTCTCAAGAACTGAACTCGCATTCTTCACCTTCACATGAAACATACTGAAATCCTTGCATTTTACCGATTGAGCTATTGCCTGTTGATTTCAACTCTTATTACAAACTGCTAAAACTCTATGAGAGTATTAAAAGTTAATTAAATTTAATTAATGAATTAATGTTTGAAAAAACTAAATTAACATCGAAGGTCATTCACTACAAGTTTTAAAAATTGTATTTGAACTTGAGTGAATAAATAAAAAGTATATTTTTAACGATTGAAAATTTAGCAAGATGTATAATCTAGGGAGAGTGTGAACTAATAGTTGGAATCGAAAAAAATAAAACAAATTTTATATTGTTGTTGTTATATCAAAACTTTGTAAATCAAATAAATTAGTTATTATTAGTTATTAGTTATTTTAGTAATGCAAAACAATTTATCAAACCTTTGCTTCTTGAATCTTTTACTCTCGAATAACATGCCATTTTTGTACGTTGTCATAAAACTTTTATGCCGGTAATAGTTAAAGGTATTATATCGAAATATCGTATACTTTAAAGTACGTGGTTTTGACATACGGCATTTTGACACGAAAGTGTTAATATTTCGAATATTTCGAAGAGTAAACCTGTTTCCAATGACAAAATAATTCCAGAAATCGTTCTGTGAAAGAAGATTTCAAGTAGCAGGATCCGTTTCAAGTATTATCGGTGACTAAAAAAAGTTTCATGTTATTCAGTTTTAAGAGTTTCACATCCGATGTTAAAAGATGTAATATTATTTGAGAACGTGGAAATGTAATTAAATTGCTCAAATTGAAACATAGTTCAAGACGACTTTGAATGATTTGAATAATTTATGTTTTATTGCTAAATTTACGTATTTAGGCTAAATTTACGTAGAACCAAATTTGTAGCTTTTTTTTCATATTTTGAAAGAAATCCATGTACAGGAAGCTCGTTTGTTTATTCGAGTTCAAGTAAATACGATAACTACAAAACGTAAAGAGCTAGATAGATAAAATTTGGCACTCAGTTTTAGCATCTTTAGTACAGTTCATTATCAAATTTTGTATAAATCTGCACATCCGTATGTTGTAATAAATTAAACATGATATGCAATTTTGTTGCTAAAACTATAATTCTGTGTCAAAATTGGATTTCTTTAGATCTCAAAAACTTTTGCAAAATACGGACTCGCTTTTCTTCACCATGCTATGAATCACTAAGTGTTAATGTGCAAGAATGCAAACAAAAATCTAAGCACTTGTGGCGTTCATGGCCTGGCTCAAGGCTCACAATTTCTACGCTGGGCTAAGAAGCATAACATATTTATTAGGAAATTTTGGAAAAGTTACGGGAGATCTCATCTGTTGACTCTTCATTGGAACCTTATACCATTGGATCAGATATTAAGTGTAAAACTCAATTACTTAAATGATTGCTTGAAATAATACTTATTCTTATTCTACAAGAATCGTCGAAAGTTTTTGGACGAATCTTAATGTCATGTGACATTTGGTATGCGTTATTTTAAAAGTTGTCGAAAATGTTACTCAAAATGAAGCTTTACTATTGTTAAAGGAATTTTCTTTATTTCTATCATTAAAATTCTATTCTTCTTTCTCATTTCTGTGTTATTTCTTTCTTAATTAAAAGTAGTGTACGTGCCAAATTCATTTGAGTTCATTCCGAACAAAATTGTTTCTCATTTAATTATAATTTTTTTGATTAAATAATGTGACCTTTTCTTTTAAAATTGCATTTCGTCATATGAAAAGTTCAAACTGAAATTCTTAATTAAACAACATTTCAGGAAAATCTTATTCGTTCAAATTGAAAAATAATTGAGATCATTTTAAAATATAAAATAAATAAAAGCGGAAGAGGTCGTTTAACTTTTTCGAAATAAATTTTAAGCACATTCCCTTATTACTGTTTTAGCAAGAAACATTTCGCAATTTTTTTTTCTCACAAAACGTCATTTTTAAGCTAAAACAATTAAAAACTAGGAAATCGCAGTTGAAGAAAGTTAATTGCAATCTTACGGTCTTACCGAAGAAGTTAAAATACGATTTTACTTCTCGAAGAAAGAATGCTGTATGGTTAAAAGAACTTTCTCACAGATTCTAAGGTCATTGCTCAGAAAACAGCGATATGATTTTTTTTCTTTTTGTAAACGTTAAATCGATTTGGGGGGATGGAAAATCCATACTTCATAGATATTTTCTTAACATGCTATTTGTTTTATGTTTGGTAATCAAACACCATTATATTCGTAAATCTAAAGTTTAAGCATTTATCTTTCAAAAAATTTTCTCGATGAAATCTTTTTTTTTCTTTATTAGTGCTCTCAAAAATATTCTGTTAAATATGGTTTCACTGACTTAGGTACGTAAAATTTTAACATTTGTAACTCATCAAAATAGACTCATATTACATAAAATATAATTATTTACTTCATTTATACCATTTTATTAGCAAATGTATGTCTATAGTTAAAGACTTACAAAATAACTGTTGGGCTCTGATTAGACTGGGTATCCTATATATATTAAACCACATTTACATTAAATAAAACTGATTGATTGAATTAATAATATATATTGTAAATAATTATATAAATTTTTTTCTTGCATTTGTTTTTTAAAAAATATATTTCATATTTCATACAGACGTGTGCTGAAATTTAAGCTTTTCTAGCATTAATTTCCAGTAACATCGTAATTTTTAATTATAATTTTCATCAATATGTTGGCATTATACTAATTTTTTCCATGTACGCGAAACGTGCTCTTTTAAGTTAAATTTTATTTTTATTTTGTCCGAAATAAGTAGTTAAAAATATAGTTAAGACATTTTTTAAAGAATTCATTGGAATCAAAAACTTAATTTATAAGTTAAAACATTAATATTAATAAAAACATAATTTTTTGAATTTTAATTTGACGTAAAAATCAAATTTGAGCGATAATATTTTAGGAAGTTATCGCAATAAAACGTCAGAATTTCGCTTAATTTTTAATTCTAATTTTTTTAAAAATTAATTTCTCCGAGTTACACATTCCCTACCTCCAACGTATACATATGCCAAACGGTCTGGCCTGCAGAGCACTAACACACACACCTTTATTATAAGAGATATTATAGATAAAGATTTTCATACGCATATTGCCTATAATGGCCAGATATTCCCAAATTTGACGAGAAGGTGGTTTAGAAGTTAAAAATTGTCAGTTATCAGACGAGTCTATTTTCATAAGTTAATGTCAACACAGTCGTGTTCAACCCTATTATAATATTTTCTTCGTTTTGTTTTCTGTTTCGTATGTTTTCTCATTTGAAAATGTATTTGAATAAGGTCAAAAGCCAACTGTCAACACATCAGAGTAGGGGAATAGTAGTTTCAGCTTCAAGATTACTATTCCGAAATCCATCATGAATTTTTTCACTGTCCCGTTTAACTTTTTGTACATGAATCATTGCCATGTGTAAGTTTGTAAAGTGAAGTACTCATTCATCATATGTCATTCTATTCATTTCACATAAGTTCAAAATTATGGAAAGGAATGTATTTATATTATTATCAGATTGTTAGTTTATTTATATTATTATCAGAGGAGTGTATTTATAAAAAATTAAATTGTCAGCCGTTTTAGTGCGCATTTATTGTATAGTCAAATTCCCTAAATTTCAGAGTCTAAATCTATTGCTTCTTCCGTAAGAATCACTTTTATAAGTATAGATTAAATGAATTTAAAATCGCATATTTTGTGAAACTGTGTTCTGAAAGATTGACCATAAAGATATTTGCCTTGCGATATTTGCTTTAAAAGTGTTTTTTCCGTCTTTAAGAAGGTGCTCACGAATGTATTTATCCTTTATAAAAGCTTAAAACTATTATATATATATATATATATATATATATATATTGAAAATAACTGTATCCATTTGATTGACATTTTCAAATATAAATGTTTGGTAAATCAGGTGATTTGATTAAAATTTTAGTCAGCTTCATAACATTTAAATATTTAAACCGAGTTTCAATGTTTGAATTTGAAAAATACAAGTTGGTGGACCATGGAAACTTGAATAATACAGATGCAGTTCGAATACAGTATCTTTGTTTATTCATTTGAGTTACAGTAAGTTCTCGCATTCTTAAAAGAAATAGAGTGTATAATTACAGTCAAATATAGGTTAAGGAGAATTTCACTTAACGAGAAATATAAAATGTTAAAAAGGTGACTCGCTTAACGAGCGATGTTTCTCAGAACGAAGGGCGAAGAGACACCGTAACATTACAGGCTGAATTGGCCTGTAAAAGTCTGTGTTAAAAACTTGTTGGAAGAAAACCCTTATATCTACATGGAAGAAGTTTTGTCCAGCTAGCGTTGTCAAACATGAATCCTAGAAGTTTGAGTAAGCTCTTGTGGAACGACGAGATTTTGTTTCTGGTCAAATCTTTCAGATTAGAGTTGGATAGCAACAACATCGATGACCTAATAGAAGAATATAGCCAAAACTATCGAAGACTGCATGGAGCTGTATTCTGTGAAATAGTAAAAAACTGCCGGGAAGATTCATTCAGGTGAGGAAGGGATGATGGATTCAACAGAGTGAGATAAAGAAAATGCTGAAATGTGAAATTCGGGATTATTATGCCAGTTAACATTTATGGATATCTCATAACTATCTGTTACTTAAAAAAGCGCAAAAAAGATGGTTGTGAATTAAACTCTGAATTCTTTGTCTGTTACTGATAACTGACATTAGAATTCTTACTAATCTCTATTATGTTTATATTAGCTTTTCGATATATGCAGAAAAACAATCTTACTGAACTTTAAAGGTATAATGCACAGTTGAGTCTAGAGTTTAATGTACAGGCTTTTCGTTAAAATATTTCTTAAGCGTACTCCTATGACAAGCAGTATATCTCTGGTTAAATTAAAAGAAAATTACGTAAAAGTTTGACAATTTCTCAACTTGAAAACTTTTTTCATATTCATGATTTTATGGCTTTGAAAATCCAAACTCAAACAGTACCAATCTCATTTTAAAATGATTGAAGATTTAAGGACACCATTAAAATTCTTTCTGGACACACGACTAGATGTTTATCACTTTCTTTGATCTATAGATATGTTTTAGTAAGTTGAACTAGATATAAAGTAGGTTATCGTTTACGCTACCCATTAACTAAATGTACCTCGAAAATATATTTGCTTTCCATCAGCAGCTAAGGTTAGGAAAACACCTAGAGTAGGACAAGTTTCATGGTACCCGCTGGACTTCATATCACAATCATAAATCTGCCACTTATTTGAGGAGTACTAACTTGATACTAAGTTTATCATTCGACACACTCTATAAATAACTCTGTTCCAGGCGCAAAGATTTCATTTCGGGGAAAATACCAGTGACATCAATCTCTCACCTTTCTTCACAGCTTTTAGGTCGTTAATGGACAGTTCATCGAAAAAAGATTCTGGGAAGATAAGTGCAAAAAATGATGGCTATATCTCTAACTAAACCGCAGACATGAGGCTAGTATTAGATCGTTTCCAGATTCAGGACAAAGAGGCTATTTGCAGCATGCCACTGACAGGTCAGCAGCGAATGAACATGATCAAAGTTGAATCTGATGTTGCACTTGCGCTTTCCTTTCTTAATATGAATGAATATTTTGAGGGAAACCTCTCCTTATTTTTATAAAAGAATGTATTTAATAAGATATTGATTAAATGATTCCCATTTATTTTTTTCGCTGTAATCTTTAACGTTTTTCAACCGAAGTAGCATTTACAATGAGAATAATTAAATATCAGATTTGACATTATAGACTTTGTTAATGAAACAAAGAAAAATGAAACAGAAATTTCAGAAAGAACACTGTACGAAGTTATATACTTTGTTATAACAAATATGGGAACTTACCATTTACGGGAGTAACTCTAGAACGGAAACTAAAGAATTTCTAGGATAGTCAATAAGTTATCATTATTATATTTTAAAAATAAGTGGAAACCTTCAAAACTCAGAATATATATATATATATATATATAGGGGAATTCTAAATAAATTCTTCCAAAAATTTAATTCTTCAAATAGCGGGGTTTTAATGGCATGATGTTTAGGGGTTTTTTAAAAAATATTTATGGGTTAGTTTCTAAACCAAAATTAAAATAATGCAAACGAAGGATGAAGAGTCTTCTTTAAAAAAAAAAGAATTTATTTAGAGTTATAGGGAATATTTACATTTAAATATTAAAGAGAATTAAAACATGAAAATATTAAATAAACAGAAAGTTAGATTATTTCCTCTAGGAGGACGTTAGAAGTAGAAAAACATTATGACTGAATACATATTACCGCGTAGCCACATAGCTTTGCGAGCGGGAACCGCTAACTCTGGCGAGCTCCTTCTCTTTCGGATGTTAGTTGGGCCTCTACCTCAATGTTAATTGGGACAGTTTTTCAAAAGCTCGATAGATGGCATTGTTCTGGAATATTATACTAATTAAAAGCAGCGTCCTCTGGGAAATGATCTAACCTTTTGCAAAACCTTTTACAACTCTTGCTTTGAATTTCATCTATCATCGGATGTTGACAAAACAAAATGAAGGAAGATGACGGTTAATTAAAATAGCTCTGTGGGGTATCCTGTGTGTGTGTGTGCAGAAATTAAATAAAGGTTAATTTTTAGCATGGTTTAAAAGCCTGCTGTTAAACACATGAACCGGAACTCGAGCGATACGCGCAACACAGCAAGGCAAATATCAGTAAAATCAATCTTGTGAAAGCACTTGTAGTATATATAATTCGAGAAGGGGATTTTACCAATTAATCTAGAAGAGAAGGGATTTATTTAAGATGCGTGATTTCCACATAATATTGTAGTTTTTTTTAAAACACATCAAGTTACATTTCCTGAGAAGCATGGAAACGCCAGAAGCCTGCCCAATTTAGAAGTGCAATTTGAATACGAGTGGTGAGAAAATAATTAATTTTAAGAACAAGAATAAAAAGATTTATCTTTTGCATTCTGAAGGAACGCTCTATGAAGTTTATAAAAATACAGACTTCTTCAAACTTGTCTACAGATGACAGGCAATGATATTTTTAAATTGATCTATAACTTTTTTTCTTGCACTTTTTAAAAATTACCATGTAATCTTGCCAATTTACCATGTAATGATTTTTTTTGTTTAAAACTCCTTTTTTAACACAACCATTTTAGAAAAATCATTAATAAGAGAAAAAATAATAGATGAAATGGAAAAATTATAGAAACACTTTATTTAAAATGCAAAGACAAAAAAGAATCGTGTTAAATCAAAAACACTTTTTGAGCGCATAAAACTTGATGTTAATCTTAAATGTCACAGAAAAAAACCCAAACGCTAAAAGCACTTATTTATCAAATCACTTACATAAAACGGCACTAAAAAGTGTGCCTAAATTTTCTAAATTGAGTGAAATGCTTTTAACAAATGCAGCCCATATGCGTCAAAATCTGATTTTCAGCAGGAAGGCTACTCCGGCTAATTATATCTCCAAGAAATTCAGTAGGAAGTCTTAATGAAATTGTAGCAGAAGATGAGACCCGATCTGTGTACACTTGGAAATAAATGTTACAAAAAGTAATATTAAATGTCAAAATGTATTGAGAAGACCCTAATAAATCTTCTCTTACTGGGAAAGATGCCAAAGACGAAAACAAGAAAGAAAAATTCGATTCAATTCTATTCTAAGATTCGCTAGCTGAAAACTTTGCATTCAGACGTTCAAGTTTTCTCTTTCTTTTCACTCTATACTTCCTTACATGTCTTTCTTCTTTTTCTTTGACTTCCTTTATTTTTTTCTATCTTCCTTCTTTCTTTCTTCTCGAAACCAGTGAAGAAAGCTGATGAAAACGTAATGTATCAAAAACTCGCTTCTCATCGAAAAATCATTTAGGGGGGTATTTTTTTTATAGCTGCGTTAACAGCATAACTGCTCTTGAGTTTGTCCATTTCTAAATGTGTAGCTGGAAGAAAGACCTAAAAATATTTTAAGCCCTTCCATCTTCTTCTGCTGATAGCATTTTTTTTCGGAAGCGATTCCATGTTTTGAAAATTGCATCAGTTAATTTTGAAAGCCAAATTTTAAATTTTTAAAAGACAAAAATTGTAACATTTCATGATGCTGTAAATAAGATGCTGTAAATATTCATGATGCAAAAATATTCAGGAAACTCTTTCAATTAAGGAGAATTTTTTTCCTTTCTACTTCAGAAGACATTGCAATAAAGTTCTAAATTTTAAAATAATAATTGTTAGCTATTATATTTACATATCTTAGAATCAAAACATATAAAACTATTTTTTATTCAAACAATATTGAAATATCTTCATTGGCATGTAACTACTAATTTAAATTGTTAATCAAAGGGATTGCGTTGTCTTTTAAAGAATTTATCCGGCGAATGCGACCAGCAAAATGTATAAGCATCTAGTTTTGAGATAGCAAAAGAGCGTTAAAGCTTTTAACATTGGTAAGTTTTTAAAA
>JAOUZG010051061.1:1234543-1341028 GCA_026289955.1 Argiope argentata
ATATATATATATATATATATATATATATATATATATATATATAATATTTCGAAGACGGAATATTTACACAAGTGTGCTGTTTTCATTGTTCACAAAACTACTATAGATGTACACTTTTAAAAGTATCTGCAGATTCACTATTAATTCTCAGTTTTTGTCAGCATTAATAAAATGTAAGTAAAATATTTGCTTCTTTCTGTACCAAAAATTTGCAGTTTAATGTATCACCATTGTTAGAATAACTCAAGTGTTTTAATAGTGCCAAAATTCGCCAAGAATTGAAACCATTAAAAAGGACATCATCTTGAGGTTAAAAATCCTTACATTTATATCATCTTTCATGATTTTAAGGAGCATTTATGACGAGTTTGAAAAAAAATCGAAGAACACATTTGACAGCGTTACGTAAAAAACAAATTTATAAATTAAAAGAATTAAAATTACCTAAAACTAACTATTAAAATTAACAAATTAGAAACAAAAAAACTTAAAACTAATTAAAATAAATATTTAAGAAATATACCATTTTCACTAAAAGATTCTTAAAATTATATCAATCTGAATATAATTGATACTAAGTTAATTTCTCAAAATATTAAACATATTATTCTAATTGTAATAATTTTGGAAAAAGATGAGTGCAAAATCTTTCAACCCTTTCTGAAAAACGGCGCTCTGCTAGTGATTCACTAATGTTGATCAATTTTGTCGTTCTCTTTTTTCAATCGATGATTAAAGATAGGGTTGCTGACTTCTAAATTTCACCGCACGCTGTGGTATTATCTTCAATATCTGATAACATGCGAGCGCTTTTGTATACCAACACTTTCCTTCCGTATCTCTTTTTATTTTCGTTTTAAATTTATCTTGCTTGCTCAAGGCTTAGGAAATACCTTTTCTCTATTGCGCAATTCTCTAGACTCATGAAACTTAAGCGCCACAGAATGCCGGAATTTTTTCGAAAGTGAACAACGTATTCTGAAAATACGTATGAAAATAAATAAAAATGTTGGAAATCCGTTGTCGTTTTCTTAGAAAAATTTTCACTCTAAGCAGTATAAAATAGCCACTTCACCTTTTAATATAAAGAAATAAAATTTTGGATATTTGAAACAATAGTACAAATTTTGTTTTTAAATATTATTGTTGCTTCGATTTTATAATGGGCTGAGAAGATTGGAGATGAGGCCTGAATATTATTTTGAAAAGCTTACAGTATTTCAATAGTCTATAATGAGAACTATATTACTTTTTTTAGAATCGCGTCTTTTAATTTCAGATGTTTTAAATTACCAGAAGATCAAAGTGTTTAATTTATTATAAATACAGTAACTAAAAAAGTGGAATTCACTTTCTTTCATGAGCCAGCACCATATATGGTGGTTTCTAAAGTATTTTTTCAGGTTAAAGTCTTATCTTTTTGACCTCTGCATGGTAAGATTTTTTTAGAAGTAGAAATTGGGCAACAACTGGCGTCTCAACCGTTATAACAACAAATAATCTCGTCTTCTAATAAATATTTGTTTATTTTGCAATCTTATTTTGTCTTCTATCAATGTTATCGTGAAAACGAATCCATGTAAGTAATCAAGTGTGGAAACCTGATCCAATAAGAGTAAGTTTGACTTGCCTTGAACCTCTCAAGTTCATTGGCAGTTATCTTTTTGGGAAAAAGGTACCTAAGTCATTACATTTTGCAGGCTTTTGGGAAGAAAATTATCTAGTGTGTCGATAGATTTGAGAGACGTTCATGAATTCTTATGATACTTTGATATCAGCTCTCTTGGCAGCCGACAAAAGAAAACGAAAACTATAAGAAGGCCTGCACTGCGTGCAAACGTTTATACTTTGCAGCATTTAAAGACTGTCATGAGCTCCCTTATCAGACGTCTGCCAGATCCGAAGATGATCTTCAAGAAAAGTGTTTGCAAATATTTCGGTGTTGATGAACAGAATGGCGAAGAATCTTGGAGTGAAAATGATGAGCGAACTTACAAAAAGAATGGTGACGGAGTTCACGAAAAGCCGGCCAGTTTTATAAACGATAAACCTCTCAATTTATTCCGCGAGCCGGTCAGTCTGATTCACGGAAAACGCAATCGAATTAATAAAGATGGTGGAAACAGTCGCACCAGTGGAAAAGTTATCAATTTAGATTACGAAAAGAATCTTAGTTTAATTAGAAAAAATGTAGTTCATTCAACGAGCGAAAATAGTGTTAATTTAAATTGTGAAAAGATAACCAGTTTAACATACAAAAAAGATCTCTATCTGAATTGCGAAAATCTAACCGATTCATCAAGCGAAAAGCCTGTCTATCTAAAGAGTAAAAAGATAGACGATTTAGTATGCGAAAAGGATGTCTATCGAAATCTCGAAATGACCGATACCTCATGCGAAAAAAATGTTACCAGTACTACTGAAACGACAGTCATTTCAGCAAACGAATTGAATCCAAGTCTAACTTATGAAATGGTGCTAAGTATACTATGCGCGAATGATATCAATCTGACTCACGAAAATGTTAGCAATTTAGCATGTGAAAATAATCTCAATGAATCCTGTGAAGGCGCAATTAATTTAGCAGGTGAAAATAATCTCAATCGAACTTGTGAAAACGTTATCGATTTATCATGCAAAAATAATCTCAACGAAACCTGCAGAAACTCTACCGATTTGGTATGTGAAAATAATCTCAATCAATTTAACGGAAACGTAATCAATTTAGCATGTGAAAAAAATCTCACTCTTAATAGTGAAAACGTAATTAATTTAGCATACGGAAAGAATGCCAATCAACCATGTGTAAAGACTACCAGCGATGGCATTGTAATTTATCCTAGTGTAGGAAGCTTCTTAGAATATGGCAGAAAAGCAGAAGAATCGATTAAATACCCAGTTTTAAAAAGCATCCTAAAATGTGAGAGAAATGCTGAAGAAAAGAAGAAAAAGAAAGTGAGATTTAACAGACTAAAGTATTTTGATGATGGCGAGACGAAAGCGGATGAAGCATCGAAGAAAAAGATAGAAAGAAGGAAAAAAAGGTGCAATTTTTCTGAAGATGACGAGAAGGAAGAAGATGAAATCCTGCAAAAGTGGAAAGGACTTCAATTCCTACCAAGTATTATTATTTTTTTTTTTTCAATTTCGCTTAACTTAAAAATTTTGTTATCTTGTACGTAAAAATTAAAATTTTCCTGTCAAATATATAATTTCAATAACTGTTTCACATAATCATATGATAATATTTTGACTTACGTATTTATTTAACTTCCTAATTAGATTACGCTTCCTATTTGGAACATTATTGTTATTTCAATTCTTGTAATAATATGGAAATATCGAATCGTTACTAAGGAATTTCTGTATTTAAAATTTTTTACTTTTCCTGAATTACAGATTTCAAACTACAAATTCTGTAATTGAATTTAAATACATCATTGTATTTGAAGAGGTAAAAGCAAGAAACTCATGAGTTAAGTTTAGAACTTTCTATTTGGAAACAGAAATTCATTATTTATGGAATTCTATTTCACCTTTATAGAAAAATAAAAATATTTCCAAATTTAATTCTAACCATAATGCTTGTTAATTTACTTATTAAAGAGTGTTTTATTCGATTTTGTGTAAAATGATTTAATTCGACATTTGAAGAGTTTATACTTTAAGACGCTATTATCTGTAGCCAGTTCTTTTTTATTTATTTACAGATAAAGCATTAGATATCTTCTATTTAAATTCATGTGATTTATTTGCAAAGTAAATTGCTAATTTGTGATAATTAACAATATGTTTTTTTATTACTTTTGAGTATTTAATATTAATGAATATGCTAATTTTTAAACTTCAAAAGTATATTTATTTTGTATTCGGAACAAGCATAAACAGAAAAAGAAAGAGAAGGATATAAGACAAATAATAATGATAACAATAATGCAAAATTTCTCATAACTTTATGGTAAAAGCTTAATAAATAATCATAATTTACAAATGTTATTGAGAATTGATTTATATAAGCATATATTAATCAATTCTCATTGATTTATATAAACACTCTATTAAGGGTGCATCATTTCCATTGCTACTTATTTAATTTTACTGCCTAAAGATTAAATAAAAAATACTTACTTCCAGCTTTTTACGTTCATCACAACAAGAAAAGGTAAGCTCTTAAAATAATTGTAATTATGCAGTAATTCCATGTATTCTGACCTAGTAAATTACTTTTATTACCGACTAAAACTGATAATTCTGCAAGTGAAGTCTCAAGAATAACAATAAAGGCAAGTTTTTTTATCATCAATTTTATCAATATTTTGTTATTGACTTTAGTCGGAAAATTATATTAATAAAAGAAGGAAAAAATTAACTTAGAGAAGCCATACGTTAGGCATAGATACATTCACTTTCTAAAGAAATGGATAGCGAGAAAATGTTTAATTAAATGAAGCCATATATTGTATATGCATATTTTTATCTTATACAAAATAGGTGTCTATTCACTTATTGGAAAGATATTAATTTTAATTATACAAATTATCTAGTTACAAAGTATGAAATTGTTTAAAAAGTTCCTGATTTGGCTTTTAGTATTTTTTTAAAATCTAAATTTAATTAGAATTTTTTTTGACGGAATTTTAAGATTTTTGATAATATTTCTTTTATAATTTTGTTAAAATAACAACATATTATTTATAATGCAATCAACTTCTTTAATTTCGTTTTTGTCTGTTTGTTAAGTGAACATTACAATGTTCAGAACTATGTTCCCTTAAATTAATTCATATCGTGAAAAGTTTTTCTCAAACTGCCTGAATGATAGGCAAAAACTTTCAAACATTCCATTTTTACAAGTTCATGTTTAGTAATAAATTATCCAGCCTGCCCGTTTGCCCTTTCGCCAAAATTCAAAATAGCTCTAATGCCCCGTCCTCTCTGTGTGCTCTCTTCCAAAGTTCGCATCCTCTTCATCCTATTCGAAGTAAAAAAGTTTCATTAGGAAGAAAGTCAGTTTCATCCCACCCCATCCGCGCTAGTAGCTCCCCCTTTCGTCGAATGGATTCGTCCAATGTGGCCCGTACACACGAGACTGACGAACGGAATTCAGCCTGCATACGGAAGAAGACAGCTTTCGAGAGCAGGTGGTTGAAAATGTCCTCGCTATAAACTTTCCGTAACGTGACAACGACCCGACTTCGTTTCAATCCGGAAGAAGAGAAAAACCGCTGAATAATTAGTACAGAGGCGGAATAAACATTAGAACGTCATTCTTCTTTTTTCGACTTGGAATTATCTTTCGCCCTGTTCGGTTTCATTCTTTTTTTTATCGAAAAACAATAAATATATCACTCACATTTTTTTTCGATATTAAATAATTTGTCATTCTACCGTTGGAAAGGAGAGAAGTTCGACAGTTTTCGTTGCTTCAATTTTATTTTTCAAGTGATAAAATTTCATTTGTTTTGATAATTTATAAGATTGTTTGATGAGAGTGAAAAAGAAACTTGCAAACTTTTCGTTTTGTTTCGAATATCGTCCCGCTCGAAAAAGAGTGTGACTGTGCCGTAGTTTGACTGTTTGTAAAGAAGAAAAACTATTTAATTGTGAACTGTTTTTCTGGTTAAAATATGATGTGACTGCGAAAATTTGTGCTGTTGATAGTGAAAAACTGCAATTAATTCAAAGTTCGACTTCAGCCAGTAAACTGCTCGTTTATGCCGCGAATTCGAATACGGTCTTGGATAATCCATGCGACCAAAATTCTTCTGGCCGGTGTTGGATGAGAAATTCTCCAATTCATTAACTGAGAGGAAGAGAGACAAGACCAAGTTCATTAACTTTTCGATTCGCTGGATTGTTTGTAATCAACGAAATCCACATTTCGACCCGGCACTTCACGTGAAGTTTTCGCGCGCTTTTAGTCGCGGAACATTGCAACTGTAAAATTCATTCAGCGGTTAAAAAATAATAAAACTTAAGGATTCTGTCGTTTTCTGTTGATATTTGGAGGACAAGAAGCTGATGTCTTGGGCAACCAGTTTGCCAAAAGTGGAGGTAGCGCAGCCCCAAACATCCTCTGGATCCATTAAAGGTCAGTGACTTTTTGTCTCTGTTTCACATAATTGTGGATGTCGTTGTGTTCAAAGGGCTACAGAACTGAAAGGCGCGGATTATTTATTTTGAATTTCTGACGCCTAAATTTAATTCTTTAATCTGAATTCGGTGATGAAAGAAGTTACTCAATATTCTACTAATTGGTTATTTAATGCATATAAAATAGAGTTGTTCATTTTTATAAAGCATGACAAATGAATAATTAATCATTTTCTTTTTTAATTTATAGATATGTTTGATACGTACTTTCTTCTTTTTCTTTTGATTTTAAATATTAAAGTGAGATCATATTTACTCATTATATTTCAAAATTATTTAGAATAAAAGTTTTGAAATTACAGGTTTACATTACTAATTATTTCGTATTTATAAATGCTATTTTTCTGGCTAAAATATTTTTTTTTGAAATGAAACTCTTCCCAAATTTATTTTCTCTTATTTAATGATGCTTATCTCAAATAATGATATTATTTTAATTGAATATGATTTTAATCTTTTAATCCAACGGGTGATTTTGCTGTAATTTTAATATTAAAATGTAACAATTAATTTTTGAAATAAATATATATAGTTAAAAAAATTAATAATGAAAGATTGAAAATATAAAATCTTGGTCTTTTGAAGAATTTTAAATGCATAGTAATAAACTCAAAAGTTTTTTTTTCTCTTCGATGTTTGTTATCATTTGAATTTTGTTATAAAAACATAAATATAAAATTTTAATATTAAAAATGTACGTATTCATAAACTGGAGTCAAATATGTATTTAAAAAGTTATCATCTTGGAGAAATTTCAACTTGGAGAATTTCAATTTTCTTCAATAAGTTTAAAATAATTTTATTATTTCAAGTGGAGAAAAAGAGGAGGAAATATTTGCAATAATAATAATAAAATGTAATGAGTGAGTTGCAAGATATCAGTAATTATGTTTTTTTTCTCTTGAAATTTTGAAGCTTAATAAGCCACGTGAAAAAATTACATAGATTTCATCACTAATTTTCCACTATTTTAAACTATTCTTATTGTAATGAGTATTCGAAGAAATAAACTTTTTATCAAATATTTGTCTAGTAATTAACAAACAATTTTAAATGGAATTTATCAAATTTTTCTACCGCATTTGCAACATCCGGACTTTGAACTAAACGACATCCATAAGTTTTTACAGAACATGTGACTAACGAAACGCAAACGATTCCCGCAACCGGCACCGGCTAACAGAAAATTATAGGGCTCTGTTTTCTTTAATTGCCGCCACTGGATTTCTTTTTTTAAAATGTGCATATTTGATAACAAAAGCAATGTTGTTTTTGTTAGTTGTTTTATTTCGTAGATGCATGGTTTTTAGTAATGATTTAGTTAATGTTAACGTGATTTGTTTATTCTTTCATTTTCAGAGGTGAATGCAAAGATATTTAATTGGTTTCTGCTATTAAAACTTATTTGTTTTGAAAATTTTGTTTTTAACATTCACAGGACTGTGTTATAAATGTAAAACATTTTTTCCCCTTAAAAAGTATTTAAGATATCTTTACAAAAATTTGCTTGGGGGATTAAATTTTGAAAACTTATAACTTTTATAGTGATTTTGAAAAGAAATGTGTTTATTAAAGAAAACTATGGGTGAAATTGCTGTCACTGGATTTCTTCACAGTATTTTTGTAGATCATTTGCTGAAAAATAATTTTTTTTTGTCAAATCTGAATAAAATATTGCAACGTTATTCTAACTTTTCAGAAAATGGAAAATTAATAACATTTTATTTTCTACAAGCATGATTTGTAGATTCTTTTTTTATTACAATTTTTTTTCACAGAATCTTTATATTTTCTTTCGTACATGTTAATTATAGAATTTTCGGGAATTTTAGAATTTTCTATTAAGGAATCAAACTGAATTTAAATAAATTTTGTTTGATTTTATAATTGAAAAACAATTTTTTTTCTTGCTTGTTGTAATGATTTGAATAAAGAAAATAAGAATTCAGGTAGTTCTAGAATTTTCTTAACTATGGTGCAGATTTTGAAGAAAGAAGAATGAATATATATAAATTATGTGTTGTTGAAGTGCATACATACGAATGAAACATAAACAAATCATCAATAATAATCACTACTGCTTCATCAATTATAATTGTTTATATTAAACTTAAAAATAAATCAACCCATAAAACTCTTGCTTTTTTCCCACAAACCCCCTCTCTTCACGTAACTTTGTAATCAAAATGACTGTTTTTTTACAGTTCACTTTTGTACATTCATTGTTTGGTCATTCCTTCCCAGAAGATTTTTCTGACGCACGTTGATCAAGACAACGTAACGATTAATTTTATAACTTTTTATTATTTTTTAAATTAATTACTGATAAGTTACTATTTTTCATTGATTTTATGATTTATCAATATATTTTTCATTATATAACTTTTTAAATATTTTAATATACGATATTTAAGACACTTATGTACGGAGAACGAGAAAAAAGTTATTTCTCAAAAAAATTTAAAAAAATATTTCCTTTTTATTTTATACAAGAGGATCTTCGTGTTTTTTTTTTTTTTTTTTTTTTTTTTTTTTTTGTAAAATAAAGCTTTAGAATTCACTTTTGGATCTATTTCTATTTTGAAGTATCGATTTTTTTTGTGAAATATTTTTGGATTATGAGAGGAATTATTATTACTTAGTGTTTGTATAAAATTTGAAAGAAAAAATGTTTTTTTTTTCATCTTATCTACTTTCGCTGTAATATCTACACAATTAGTTATAAACGAGCTTAAAAGGAGTCTTTGAGAAATTGATGGTTTTGGATTGACAGATTAAAGTCTGCATTTATAACGGTATTTATTCATTATATTGAGGTGAATTTAGGCAAGTTTTTATCGTGTAGTGAAATATAAATATAAATATTATCAAGAAGTTTTATGTCTTGAATAGTCTGAATTAATTTGTGAAGTCTTGGCCCAAAGAATTGCGCTAAAGCACAGTAATTAGTGAACTAAAAATCTTTCGCGTCCTTTTCAAGTTCAAAAAGGAAAATGAATAACAACAATAAAATAATAATATCTTTAAATCTATTGTACTATCCTAAATGACATTTTCGTAAATTTTTTAAATCTTTAACACTTGTAAGAAATGTGTGCTTAATTACTGTTACTGCATATATTATTGATTATTCCTTCAAATATTAGCAAGCTGATAAATTAATATAAAAGTCAATTATCGAGAAAAACTTCCTTAAAACAGTACGATTATAGTTCTATTGAGAACGTTATTTTTTATATTTCATTTGAAAGGTAAGATTTGCCAAAATTTCAAGATTATTAAAAACGCTTCATTTTCTCTTGCGTATTCTTGAAAGCTTAGTTAATAAGTGAAAAATGTAAATCACTGAATTTCATAAAGGGGGAAAAAGCTATAAGGAATAAAGCGTAAGTTAAAACACTATTTTCCTACTCTGGTAACTATCGAGAGCGAAACAAAGTTTGATTTCTTCTCCCTGCCGTCGCATAACGCTCTCTCCTCTTGTGCTTCCCAATGCATTGCTGTAAAAACATTCGCTTTATGTGGCTCGTACTCAACAATTATCTTAAATTTTTAACTACGTAATATGTAGTTTTGTTATATAAAGTAGCGCACTGTAGGGTTTAAATACTTTACGGGACTTAAAATGCTCACTAAAAGAAAAAAAATTATGTCCTTTATTTCTTTAGTTATTATTTTTAGTTATTATCTTTAGTTATTATTTTTATATGTGAAAGCTTTGAATCAAATAAAGTAGAAATATGACACGTCTATAATAAAAACTGACATAGAGGTGTATTATCAATCATTAATTTAATTAGAAATTTAAAATTGCTTAAAATTTATTTGTTTTTTAAAATCTTAAATTACAAGACTCATTTACATATTCCAGCATTATCAAAGTCCTTATAAATTTCTTTCACCAAATTTCTTTTTCATTATTGCCATTTAAAAGCATTATTGAATTTCTTTAAAAAATCTGTTTCGGCTAATTTATAACTCTTTCTAGTTATTGGATGAGGTTTAGTTTTAAATGAATGTCAATGGTGAATCATGACAAAAATATCATTAATTGAATAACCCTTAGAAATCCGTGGTATAAAAATGTTCTTAAGACTGTTCAAATAAGATTTTCATCTCGTTCGAATCGAATCGAGATTCATTTGATTTTTGATGCTCATAAACTAAAAACTATAGAATATCTTTCTAGGAGCTTAAACTTTGAATGAATCAAAATATTTTTCGAGTAAAAGATTTATCCGCCTAATGGCCTTCAACTATCACCTACTTGAATGAAATTTAGTAGATTTAGAGAAGGAATTATTTGAACTTTACTACATGCTAAAACTTTTTCTTTTAAACTAGATTTCTACATTCAGCCATCAAAAGTTATTTTAAATCTCAAAATGGCATCTCCTCCCCCCTGCTACTTAGAACTGTCTATGTGAATGCAGTTGTTTCTTTTAAGCATTGTTGCGATTATTTCATTCGGTTTGATTAGTGATTAATTTAGCAGTTCTAAATTAGATTTTTATCAATCTTATAATGAGACATTAAATTTGTATTCGGCATTATTAGTATTTATTTTTTCTTGACTTTACGGATATTTTATTCACGAATTATTGTTCATGCTATGAACTTTCGAAAGTTGTTGGCTTCCCGAACTCTTAAGCTCTTGTTTTGGAATACATGTACTTCCATATATATATATACTTGTACCTTAACTTTGGCTGATATTATTAATAGTGGAAGCTGTTTTAAAAGTATGAATGTCGGCATAATTTATTTTAAATTTGCTATTGCTTTCAAATTAATCTGTAAATATTCAATCTTGGCACATCAGTAACGTCAGCTTTTGCTTTGCTACCTAACGGCTGTATTGACGGGATAGATACTTGCATTTGAAATTTTTCATAAAATCATTATAATAATATCTGCAGGGGTGGCTCGTCTATTAAAGTTGTAGAACTGCAGCAATCCCAGAAGAATTTTGTTTCTTTTTTTTTTCATTTTAATTTGCTGACATTTCTTCTCTGAAAATTCTATGCTCCTTACTTAGTTCTTTTTTTTACTTTGTAAGTTCGATGATGAAGGAAAATTTTAAAAAAAGGCAATAAAAATTTAACATGGGGCAGAAAATGAAACAAACAAGAAAAAAGCATGCCAAAGCTTTCGACCAGCAGCTCATAAAATCCCAATGTGAAAACAACTGATTGATTAATCTGGGGATCAAAAGTAACCTTTACTCCTGTTAAAATTAGAGATACTAGAGCTGGAGTCAGACCTGCCCCGGCTTAGCGCAAGGCAAACTGACTCCTCCGATTTTTCACTCCCATCCAAAGTTTGTTTTGTTATATATATATATATATATATATATATATATATATATATATATATATATAATTATTAATATTTAATATATAATTATTAAATATTCTTTTCATTTTGAGATAAGTCATTCCTTGAAAAATAAGTACATGGCTAATTTTCTAAAATATTATTCAGGCCAAATTTTTTATAAGGAGGCATCAGTTATTTTTAATACTTGGAGGCAACGAGCTCTGAACTTAGCTTATCATTGACTGATCGTAGATAGTAGTATGTCTGGGCTGGAAGTACTGATATTTTAATCAGCTGAATCATCAAAAATCACATAATTATCTTTTGGCAAAACTTCATGGAATTTGTGTCATATGCTGATTTTTTGAATGCATTAAACCTCATACATTGTTTCGAAGTTAAAAATATTAGGCTACTTATGGGTATAATACCTTTTTTTTTTCAAAATTGCATTATCCTGATAGATGTTTTCCGCAGTTCTGTTAATTTCTAGACTGATGAGCCGCCACTAAATGCCAGTATGAATTCTCTGCCATCAGTTTGTGCATGAGAATAATTTTAACGGAACCCTGACGAAATATTTTCAACCCCCAATATTTGCATTAAGACAATAATTACTAGCTAATCTATCACGGTGTTTCCTATTCTTTAAAAGAATACTCACTTGTTATTGAAAATATTTTCAGATGGAGAATGATAATTTTTTCCTGCTAACGACCGGATGGCCAGATGGCTATAATGATGTTTAAAAACAGTTTTTCAACATCTCTAAGCCAGATGTGTTAGGACAATCGAAAATTACCGCATCAAACTATTACTTTAGTTAAGCTAATGCATAATTATGACATTTGAAATTATATATACATCCATGTATTGTTAAAATAATTTTGACATCCGGAGTTTAGTAATGACTTTGCTGAATATTGGTGGGCTTAGTTTCCTAAAGCATGGCATTATGAGCTATTATATGCTTTTATGTCTACTTTCTCGCTCAAATTTTACATTAAATATTGAAATCATAGTATTGTACTGAAGTATATGGATAATATTCTAGAATTATATTAATCAATTAAATTAAAGGAAATCGGCAAGAATGGTCTCCCTGGGACTTTCTATCCTTCTAATATAGGTTCTATCATCAGCCTTCCGCATATACCTTTATAAAATTGACATTCCTCCTCTCCCCGTATAAAAACTCTGAGACCATGAGAGCCACGAATGCTCAGATTTTTATTTTCAAAGTCCCACATATGAGCATTTTGTAGTATAGTGAAGAAATTCAGAGATGCATTGTGGACAACTCTTTTTTTTCAATTGATTGAAATCGAAATTTGATTCGAATCCAATTTTAATTAAAAGATCATATACCAAATTTTGTTTATCTAAGTTTGGACTATTATCTTTACATGTATTTGAATATTTAGGCCGACAAATGGCCCACTCCATTACGTATATGGTTTAAATTATGATGCTTTAGATGCTAACACTGGATACCAAATTTTATTCATGTAACTTTATTTTTCGTTAACATGTTCAATAGTGCCCTTGGAGAGGAAAATTTCCTCTATATATATTTCGTTTGAAATTTTATAAAAATCTGTCAATTTGATGTAAACACATTCTTAATTTCACTCATTTAGCTCAAAGAATTTTTGAGTTATATTCATAGACAGACATAAGTGATATTCATAGACAGACTAATTCTGAAAAAAAAAAATTTTTTTTCTGACGTAGGGAAATCTGAAATACAGAGATTCGACAAAATTTTGAGGTAGAATTTTTTTCTTTCAATACGTTTCCACTACGTTTACGAAAAAATAAATATGTTTACGATAACGTTATTTAATTGGGTTAAGCGTATGATGATGCGGGAAACTGATCAATTATATTCTCTCGAAATGTCGATTTAGCTGGGATACTTTTTGTATAATTGAGGTTATTATGATATTTGCTATTGATGAATGAAATAAACTAAGTTAGGATATTTTCAATTATTTTTGAGAGCCAAATGGCTATATATTTCTGTGTAGACTGACTCAAAGATTTAGAAAATGTGTCAAAATAAATATAAATAAACGAATTTGCTGATTTTTGAATTTTTACGACTTAACCCAATAAAAACTATCACATTTAAAAAGCTGTTGCTGAATAAAATTATATAGATTTGCATAAAAATTGAGCTTCTACCTATGAGCTAGGGTCATGCAAGGATTGATGAAGCATCTTAAAATAAAATTTATGTTTGAAGGATAAATAGTTAGAAAAGAAAAAACATTTCCCTATTGAATTCCATGATTTATTATATAATCATATTATCCGATATTAAATTTTATAGATATCATACTTTCTTCGTAATTTTCCCGATATTATGATCATTGACTACCTACAAAACATTTAGAGGGTTGGACTTTTTGCAGCTAGATCCGATCATTGTACAACCCCCCTTCCAAAAAAAGTTACATCTGTACCTCTAACTAAAAGTTTAAAAAAAAATTTTAAACTTACCTTTGTATATTTTAAACTTGTATTCATTAATTAGTGATTTTTCTAAATAAAATTGAGACGAATTTATAAATTATTGTGGTATTCAGTTTTTACGAGATATACTATAAAAATAATTTCTTACCCTAAACCCTCAAAATTTGTGAATTTATTTTAAAATACAAATATTTTGCCATCCCGCCAACATTTTGCATCTTTTATTTCTTCTGTCAGCTGTTTTGAATAAAATTGATGGAATGTTTTGACAACAGTCTCTTATATCATGTTATAAAAGATAAGAGTTGCAGCAGTTGAGGTCTTTATTAAGAAAATATATAAAAAGAAAATTGAACGAAATTACCGTGCGATATATGAATAATAATATAAATCTATCGTCATGAGTGATATTATAATTTTTTTAACTAATGAAGGTTAAATATCTTGTACAAAGAATTCAACTGACGAAATTCGTTTCGAAATTCTTATTCTTATATAGGGGGTGTTTATTTATTTATTGTTTGGTGACTATTTTATTGCTGTTCAGTATATACTTGGTCTCCATATATAATAAAATGTAAGATTAACCTTATAATTACCATTCTAAAATACCTTATGACACTTTAATAAAAGATAATATGATAGACATGTTTTCGTAAGGCGACAGAAGTCCAGGCCTGATCACAGAGTTCTGAAGTACTTAATTTTTTTTATGCAATATACATTATATTCTTTTTTTAAAATAATTTCTAGCATTTAAGCTCAAATTAAATGTTATTCTAAGATCGCCATCGGCACTTGGTATTATATTTAATTGCAGCGTAAATCATCTATTGTTTTAGTCTAAGATGTTGTTGAAATACTCTTCGTATCTACTACGATAAAATGCATTAAAAATTCATTGATAAAAAAAATCAATCGAAATCCAGTGCCGGCAGTTTTGCCCAGTGTGTAATTTTAATTCTAATTTGTTTATTCATTTCATCTCCTGTTTAGTCATTATTTTTTTTATTATTTTTTCTGTGGTCGACCGCGGGAATTGTTTGTGTGAGGGTTACAAAACTCATCCAGGCCTGGGCTTATGTCGACGTTAAAAACAAAGGTAAGGAAAATAGCAAAGACGATTACATATGTCAAAAATATACTAACTATTTACTGAATTATGAAATATCAAAAAAAGGACAACATAAACAATAGCTTTCCCTTCAGTAAACTAATACATAAAAAATAAAATGAAGAAATTTATTTCAAGCAATTACAATTACTTTTCAAAATTTGCTTAATTCAATTATTTGAAAAACAATTTCTTTCAAAAGTCATTATTTCACTTTCCATGAAATTTATTACATATATATGCATAAAAATTTCCACTTAGTGCATATTTTTCAGTAAAACATCTCTAGAAATATATACCCAAGCTTTTGAAAGCTTACTTTCTTCGTTCTTAATTAAATTTGCTTTCATTTTTAAATTAAATTAAAATATTAATGAATAATGTATTTAGGCCACAAAATACCTATCTTTGAATTGATATAATATATCTAAAAATGCGGCAAAATAGTAAATAAATAAAATACTGTTAGAATAGTAAAAAAAAAGAATTGCCGAAGAAAATCCTACATTCATAGCATTTGTATCAACAGGATGCAAATTTATTTTTATGAACAGAATATTGTTTTTAGGAAGTGTACATTTTATACCATCAAATTAATGCAAGCCAATGGCTAAGAGTTAGACAATTGAGCAAGTTATATTTGTATGAATAAATTATTATTAGATAAAATTCAAAGATTTTCAGCAAAATATAGCTGTAAAGTATTAAACCTACCAATATATGAACAAATTTATTTCATATTCTACAGTTTTCTAATACTATATTAATAGAATGGTACAGTGTTAGTGTCAAAACAGCCATCTTTTTGCGGATCTTGAGTACTTTTTAGTTATTTAATAATAACTAAAAACTACTCAAGTATTTGTTTAAATACCTGGTTAGCCACATAAATAATATTGTACTATAGAGCATTTCTTCCTTTATGGCTGTTTTAACGACACAAAACCCTACAATTTACACACAAAAATTCCACAAATATTTTTTCCACCTAGGTATGTCAGCCTTTCATTTAAAACTACGGTTGAAATTAATGCAATCATTCTCAGATTTTTATTTTTTTAAAATATTCTTCAGACCATGGTGAAAAATTGATTACAAGTCTATACTTGAATTTTTCTTGATACTTGTAGCTAGACCATCATCATAATCCACAGTGATAATACATCATAAATCACCGTATAAAAACAAACATGATCAGTTTCTGAATAAAAAGTTACTAAAACTTCTCACCATGCTTGACCAGAGAGAAGATTTCTTACCAAATAATAATCTCACCTTCACTCAGAAATAGAACCGTCGCTTTATTCTCATCAGTAGCTATATTTGTACCTGGTTATTTGATTCCTCTCGGTCATACTTTGTTTTCAGAAGAGCTGTTTTCAGTTTTTTAAAAATAATCTATATCTAGAAATAAATCAGCAATGATTTATTCTAAATATAGATTACGATGTTTAATTTGCAGATATGGCTTTTTAAGGACAATTTTCTGTAGTCTTATATGAAGGTTAACCTACTGCAAACGAATTTATTAATTTACTGCAGGGTTAAAGACTTAAAAGTTCACTTTTCATTCCTGAGTGGTGTTTAAGTTTTGAAATTCAAATTTAAATGATCAAATTACCTCATTGCTTTGAGAGAAGGCAAACTTTTCACTTTTTCTCTTGAGGAATTTAACTAATACAATAAAAAAAACCTTCTAGAAAGAAGGGGGGCTAGAAATATCAGCTTTTGTGATTCTTTATTTCTTGGTGTACTAATTGTATACAATAGCGAAGTAAGTAGCGCATATTTTTCTTAATACTTTAGGAGTAATTTGTAAAAAGGTTTGTTATAAGTAAGTGTTACTGTTTCAATAGATTTTATGTTTACTTTATATTTGCGATGTGTGGAAAAAATGTGTGTATTAATTAATTTCAATAAATATTTTGAATTTTTTTGTGATCTTTATAATAAATTATAACTTCTAGATAACACCCAAGATATACAAGTTTTTTTTTTCCTTTTCTTAATTATATTTCAAAACGTGTAGGCTTCTCAATTTATAATAAACGAAATACTGAAAATATAAGAAATAATTAATTATATCCAATTAAGATTCTTATATTTTGCCCTAATTGTTAACTAGTTTTGAAAATTTTAATGACTATAATAAAAAGTAAGAATTGAAGTTGTAAAACTTTTACAAGCAAAACGGTGAGAAACCGAAATGAATTTTGCTTTAATAATCATGCAACGCATTGAAACGCGGGATTTTTAAAGTTAAATTTCGTAAAACCTTTTTATGCATCTGTCATTATTATCTACAAGATGTAGTAATTTAAAATTTTAACCTCTTCACTTTCAAGCTGTTACTACCTTTTATAAAAGTTATCTCCAACTAATAAAGGATTACTTTTTCTCTCCATACAAGCCACAATTAAACAAAAATATTATTTAATAGACCATCAAACTATTATTAAAGATATATACCGATAAATTGAAATAAATCTCAAATATAGTTTAAACTTATGTGATTTGGAAACATTTTGCAGGTGAATGAAGAAGTACAGAAAAACTTTTCATCAATAAGATATAACTACACACACACACACACACAAAGTGTTATACTGAAAATTGTCCTTTTCGAGAGTTTAAATTGCATATTAAAAAATTTCTTGTACGGTAATGTTTTATATTTATTTACTACCTTCATAATTTTTAGGGGATATATATATATATATATATATATATATATATATATATATGGGATCATAGCTAGTTTATTTCTCTAAATTCAAATGTCAAATAGTTCTATTTCATTTACCATAAATATTCCATGGTAGAAAATACAAAAGGGCACAAGAGAATGCTCTTCTTAACTGCATTGCTTTGTCCTTCATTGCAGAAAAGGTGCAAAAAAGATGGTAAATTTGCCGAAAATTCATTGCATAAAAGGTGGTAAAAGTTTGTAATTGGTCTTAGCTTATTTCTTTAATTTCTTACTAACAGAAACAATTTTGTCAGATATCTTGCCATAAGATAAAAGCAGATTGCAATTCTAATGTCAAATAGTTCTAATTCATGTATCAGAAATATTCTGTGGTAGAAGCGGAGTGATTATCCCTAGAGTATGATATCAGGGTTCATGAAAATAGCTTTGAACTAGAGTACACTGAACCCACACTACTTATAAGACTCAAGCTTCCTCGCTTAAACTCATCGACCGATACCAAATTGTGAGTAGCATGGAGTATGTGGATTGAGTCAAATCTATCCGAACTCTCTAGAGGTAAGAGGTTTCGCTTTGCGATACAGTTTGCTTTGTCAATCAAGAAGAAAGAGCATTCTCTTCTGCCCTTTTGTATTTTCCCCCTTATTTCTTTACCTTTTCTTTTTCAATGCCGAAATCCATTGAGAGGGTGTGGCGAGCGTAGGCCTATATTATCTAATAGGTGTCGGTTAAAAAAAGAGGAAAGCTCAACTGTTAGAAATAGCCGTTTCACAGCAGTAAAGAAAGAACCTTTTTTTAAATTAATCTCTGGAATAAAAAAAAACCCTGTTGAAGAATTTATGGCTGCTTTCGCTTCCATAAATAAGTGCATCTGTGTTAGTGAACATTTCATTAAAAACATGCATGTACGTAAATAGTTATAGAAGATATAGCTTTATTATCTATTCTATTTATAAATACCTTCATTAATTTTAAACATTTCCTTTGAGGCTGCCGTTTAAATGATTTATAATTATTTGAATAAACTATTACAGAAAGGTTCGTGTACAAGTTTTTTTTATTTATTTGTATTCTTATCATTTTGAAAAAGAAATGATAAAACACATTAGAAAGCGCATTATTTAAATACCTCTGGGATATAAAGAATTTAAAAAAGAACATCTCGGGGAGGAGGTAAACTGAATTTAGCTGTTCAGCCCGTCATTTATAGCAATTCTTTTGAAAGCGTTATTTAATTTCAACCAACGATTCGTTTCGGGTTTTGAAAAATAAGCGAAACACCCATTCTTGTGATTTGTATACTCGGAATTTTTTTCTATGTAAATTAATTCAGAAAGACAAGAGGATGTTTCCGTTCTCTTAATGCTATTTTAAATGTACTTTAATTGAACAGATAATAAGATTTTTGCATTTAGAGCAAAGTTTTTATATGGGTTTTCTCTTCTATTAACGTCAAATTTCATTGGCACAAATTTTATCATACATCAAGCACTCTACGAAGTAGCTACAACGAAGCGCTATAAAATAAAGAGGAAGAAAAAAAGATTTTTTTGGAATTACTTATTTCATTAGGATTTATTAAAAGCTGACTATATATAGCATTTTTGTTTCGCCCTTTTTGTACTATTTTTTAAATATAGGATAGAATGACTTGTGCGTGTGCTCATAAAAGTTTGATGGCAAATTGTCATTTTTTTTAAAAAAAACTTTTCATAATGTTTTCAGTTTTATTTTTGTGTTTTTTATTTTGTGTCATGATCAGAGTCAACAAAATAGCACGTTATACCCTTCTTTGTGAGAACAGAATAAAAAATTGAAATGAATCGAATTGAAATATTTTGAGAAGTTATTTGTATTATATTATATTATTATTATTATTTATTTAAATGTGATGCTACTGAGGAATGGGTTTTGTTGTTTACTTGAAAAAAATGATTGTCTCGTAACGAAACCTAGGAATGGAAGGGTTTCGAGTGCGATAACGAATTCCTCTTGCCTGGTACATGTTGATAATATCGGTATTAAAAATTGTTTAATTTTAATTATTTTTATTTATTTATTTCAAAAAGGGTGGGGGATGTAAGCCTTTTATTTTTTATCTGTCCTAGGTTCGAAATCCCGCGGTTCATCCCGAAATAGCCTTTGAAATAGTCTGATCAATCATTTATTTAACTATTTATTTTTATATTCACAGTCTTGTTTATGTTTGTCTAATAATAATTTTCTGCTTTTCAAGCCCAAATTGGCACAAATTTTAGGTAAAAATGGTGTAATAATATTTTTTGTGTGTGCGTGGACATTAAAACCTGCACTGAGATAACAAAAAGTTTTTGAAGCTCCATTTTAAATTATTAATAACGCAATGTTAAAACAAAGCGATTATGAATAATAAAACTAAATAGTTATGCCGCATTGACTTTTCTTGCTCAAGGTTAGAAAACTAGTGTAATTTAATTTGGAAAAAAATTTTTGCCTCCAGCTTTATATTTACATACTGGTTTACACCTTTTATAAATTTCAAATACGTATATTTATTGTACGGTCATTTATTATGTTTATCGCTTTCAACCTTATTAAAACCAAGTGTTATTTACATACTAATGCAATAGAATTTCCCTTCACTTTTGAAGATTTCAGCATTTTTGGAATAACAGAGCACTGTGTATGCCATATCTTGTTGATATTTGCTATCAGCAGAGATGAGTGACCAGATCTTCTTATATGAAAATTAATGTGTCATTAATAATTATATTCTCCGTTTTATGATTAAAATTTAAAGAATTTTAGTTGATTTCTAAGATTAATATTTTCTGTCTAATGTTGTCAAGTCTTGATCTCTGTATACCTAAAATTCAAATACAAACAAGATGATATAGTTGAAAACGTTTCGGAAACATAATTCATACCTCTACTTAGGGTGGCATGCTAAGTTAAGATCATAAAAAAATCGTTATGAGATTTAATGAGATTTTTTAATGTTGCAATCAGAAATGGCTTAGAAAATAATCTTAATTTGCGTAAACATTTTAATTAAACTTACTAACCCAGTGTTTTAAATTAATTTTATATTTAGTAATCGTTAATTCGGGCATTTTATTTTACTGTATGCATGTCCTGAGATCTTAAATAAATGTCTGTTATAGAAATGTTGTTACAGTTCCTTCGTTAGAAAATAGATTTAACGCTGAAGTCCTTGAGCTCATAGAAATCTCTATTAATTATTATTTTTGTCTCTATACCGTTACGTGGATTTGAAAATTGGGAAGACTTAATTATGTGCTTGTACTTGACACTATGGAAGGGCTGGAACAATGTAATGGTAAAAAGTTCGGGAACTAGATTGTCATCACCAAAAATTGTCCTATTGATTGACTACAAGTTAGAAGAATATTTTATTTTGTAACTTCAAACTTTCAAACGTTGATCTAACAAATCATTTTTATTCTTAATACTTATTTTCAAATTTTGATGTGTAAAAAGCTCGGTAGTTAGTATATCATCGTTAAATGCTGTTTCCTTATGTTGACTACAAATAAAAAGCTCTATTGCAATGGTTTATTTCGTGACTTAGAGCTTCAAATGCTAATCTACGATTAAGTTATGCCGTTCGTCACACTTATTAATAAACTGTACCCCCCAGCAAATCCCATTTTCTCCCTTAAAAGTCACGTGACTGCTCCTTTCAACTCCATTTTTCATTAAGGATTCAAAATGAAATTAGAAGTGAAGACAGTGGCAACCAGGATCGCGTCATCACACTTCTCGCAGGATAATGACTTCAGCACCTCAGCCAAAACAGTCTAGATGACGATATTAATTGCAGTAATGACATTTATAGCTTTCGTGTTTACATTTATCACCTCATAGAACTCGGGAAAGCCGTGAAGCTATTCATCCGTTCTTTTGACCACTCGTTTCCCGCTCTTCGGTTGAGATCGTTTATCACCGGCGTTTTTCGCCATTCTCTGAAGCACGTGGTTGCAGCTCAAGGCCATCTGAGGAACATCTGTTTCGGCTTTTAACCTGAAAATTGGAGAGGGAAATTAGGATGTAAACCAGTCGGGGATGAACTCTCCCCTTCTCTTCCTCTCATCATCAGTTTGTTGGCCGACCCTCACCCTGTTACCGTCGCATCTTGGCTTTCAAGAAGTAATTATGCTCGGCATCAGTAGAAATAGGGATTGATGTCTTGAAGCGGGATGCGGAAATGGCTTTTTTTTTGTTTTATTTATTTGATGAGTGTTAGGGAACATTTTGAATCAATGGGTAACGGAGCAATGAACATCCGAATGACAGGGAAATGAGGGATCTTTGATGGACAATTAAAATGATGTGAAGTGGCAGGACAGGAAGATGAATGATGGTTTTGCTTTTACCCGATATTTCAATTGTTTTGAATGGAAGGAAGAGCAATGAAGTGAAATAAATTAGTAACATTGCTGTATATACAATGTTGAATGATAGATTGTTTGAAAAAAACATTTTTTTTTTGTATTTAATATGAAACATTTGTAGAAAATGAAACTGACAGATGGACCATTTTCAAAAAGTAGGTATAATTTAATGTAAATGTTCAGTTCTTAGCAAATGGAAATGATGTGAAATAGAGTATGTCTAGATACTGTTCAATACTGTAGGAAAACTGTACGATGCATGGTATAACAAATTTGTAGTATTTCCAGGGCTGATATAATACATTAATATTTAATTAGTACTTTGCAATTTTAATTTAAAAAGTAAGTTTCCTGTCAATTAACTTCTTATGTTAGAAGATGGAATTCATTAATAAAATTGATATTTTTACTCACGCTGTTCTGTGGAAATCTCTTTCCTTGTATTAGTCTGAGTGTGTGTGTGCTTTTAAATTCCCGCTTTATTACATTGCAAAGGATCAAAAAGAAAATTTCTCGATATTATAACGAAAAAACATTTATAAAACTTTAGTTTTTTTTTCTTCTCCAACAATTCGCCTTTTAATAATTTTTCGATTTTAACTATGTAATAAAAAGATTTCGTTTCAACATTTCTTGTAAACGTAGTAAGATCTTGTAGTATGACAATTTTAATTGTATCATTTTAAAATATGGGAGTAATGCGAATTTGTACGAACCAGAGAGCATAGAAAATTTGGATAGTTATAAGTAAAAGAAAAAAAATATCGCACATGGGAAATTAGATAAGTTAGCGTTAGTACCAAAAACAAAGCTCAATTTTACTACAAAAGCAAAAATCTTTTTTTTACTTAGATAAATATAGTACATAAAAAAAAACATTGACCAATATGACATACGAAACTACTAATTTAACTTTTAATAATTTCTATTTTTTTTCTCATGAATTTAAAATTTTGAGGTCTTTGTTAGTATATTTTGCCACTTTGCTTCTTTCCTCAATTGAATAATTGTATTAAACTGCTTTACACCAGAGTAATTTTACAATGAAATTACTGAATTACAGATGAGAAGTATGGATATTCAAAATTTGGATATCGCCTATGTGGAAGAAAAAGGAGAGCTTCTAAGGAACCAGAATTGATGAATCAGACTGGGTTACCTGAACCGAAGCGCAAATTTACATATGAAACAATGATATTTTCTATCATTAATGATTGTATAGCAGACAGTCAGGATTAGATATTGTGATCTTATATGGCAAAAGAAACTTTTGTCTAATTGTTTGGCAATTTTTATTCATGTTTATTTTATAGTCCAAAATTCATAATCAATTTTTAGTGTATTTTTTTCTATTTTATCAATAAAAGATTTGTAGTAAATTATTATCTTGATAATTTTATACTAAAGTTTCTGAAATTCATATACGAAGATTGCCAGTAATCACTTCGAATCCGTCATTTAGTTTGGATTTTCAGTGCTCTACTTTTTAAATTCTTCATCTGCTGTGGCTTAGTAAATTTTCAATAATATTAAATGTGTATTTGAAATTAATTATTACAATTTTCTTAAATGAAATGTTATACAATTGGTTAGCTTTTGCCCATTTTCAGTAATGTAAACTATTTAAATATTTTGGGGAACACACTGGAATCCTTCACAGCTAGAAATTTTAAATCTTTCTCAAAATTTTTGATGAATTTTCTTATTTTTTCTCCTAGTTTTAAAATACTGGTTTCGAAAATAACTTTATTCGGCTTTTGAAATCAACATACTTATTCCACGAAAAATCATCGAGAGTTTTATTTCCATTTATTTATTTATTTTTCAAATAATTTCCTTTGTTTATCAATAAAAATCACTTTTAAATCTGAACGGAAACTTTATGTTTAAATTCTGAAATTTGTAATTATTAGAAATATTCTAGGATAATTTTATGAATTAGGTATTGATTCAAGAAGTGAAAAGGTCCGTCAAAGAAAAATGGTCTACCAAAGGCAATTATTATTTATAAATAAAATTTGTGTTACAATCAGTTTATTATTAATATTCGCTTAGCGATCACATCACAGATTGTGTAGCAATGAATGTAAGTTTCTACATCAAACTCTTTTTAACTCTAGTAAAGGTATTTGTTATGTGACAGTTCCCATTTCAAATCAATGCCATCAGAATTACATAACCTCCCAAATTCCAACTGTAGGTGGAACTATGCTGATGTCAGATTTAAGAACCGCCCTTTGTGGTTGTACTACAAGCATCCCGATTTCGGGCGCTGACCTTTGGGTAATCCCTTTTCGAAGCTACAACTACGTTAGAGTTCCACATATTGGCTAAGGGTGTTGTCATTGTAGCTGAATTCAATACTGCCTGGAAAAATGTTAAGAATGAAGTAAAATTAAGGCGGAAGTGATATTTTCACAAGTTTGAAAACTAGTTTCAATAATATTTATTTTTGAGTAAAGAGTACAGAGGTGGAAATTGTTTCTTTAAGTGATGTAATTGAAGTGAGGATGACGTATCATATTATATTTAGAATCTACGTGGAAGTAGAAAGAAAAATTAAAACAAGTTTTCGTCTAAATAGAGTGGTATATCGTGCGTTTTTAAAATAGCTTCAGCGATACGGAGATATAGAAGAGGAATAATAATTGAATGGTAATAAAATGAAGTAACTTTGGAAAGGAAATCGCATTCTGAAAAGTCTGACAGCTTAGTTGAATAATGTTTATTTTAAAGCGATAAAGAGCGTATAAATGGATTTTTTTTTATTTAAACAATATTACTGAAGTACGGAACAAGTACCGTATTGAATTTAAAATCTGCTTTGATCTATGAATAAAAATTATATGAAATTAAATAAATTAGTTTATTGAATAAGAGAGATTCTGCATTTAAGATTTCGTAAGGTACTTATGATTATGAAGAAAAGATTTTTTTTTTTGAAACATTCCATTTTGCTCAAACTTTGCGCTTAGTCGAATGCTTTTGTCAAAAAACTATAATTTTTTAAGTAATCATACTTATTATGAGGATTTCTTCACAATAATTTATAAAAATGAAATGATTCAATCTGTGACAAAGGACGGCTATTTCAAAATGTTTTTTTTTCTGAGAGCGGAAGAAATTATTGAATGGACATTAAATTTTATCACCGAAGTAAACCAAGCTATTGTAAAAGTTATCTAAAAGGAAAGGAAAAAATACACTGTAACTATATCCACTTTAAATTTTGTAATCTCAATTTAGTTGTCCGTTGTATAGTTGTCCGTTTTATCTCTTTTTCGCTACACTTTGTGTTTTTATTTATTTTCATAATTATCTTGTCAACTGTTGTGGACATATTTACAAAGATTCTTTTGCGGTATTGGCTTCAGAAAATTATAACGCTTAAAAAAACTCGAGCTTAGTAAAAGTACTTAAAACGGTTTTAAAAGGCTGTTCTGTATGTTATATATTATTATTTCAAATCTTTGCGCTTTGGGCCAAACATGCCTGTTAGGAATAATGTATATGTAAGAATTACACATATAGAAACGCTCTAGTGAGTGTATATATATATATATATATATATATATATATATATAAATAAAAAATGTATCACGTTTATCAGTTCTTAGTATTACATTAATTAATATAATTATCCTGTTATGGAAAGAATCGCTTCATAAAATAATGTGTTCATAGCATTTTTAGGGTTCATATTCTTACAAAATAAATCTTTCCTGTATAAATTTATTTTTCAAATTGAAAGATTCGATTTTTGTGTGTGTTTCTTTCACGTTTTTAAGTGTATTATTGCATGATTATTTACTATCTAAATGATATCTTATCATTTATTATAAAATATTCTGTTTCATGAAATAAATTTTTCGTTAGTTGATATTCATCTGTTACCCAGTCGCAATGATGAGTATAATTTTTTTTTTAATAAAGTGACTTTTAATGACTTTTAAGAAACTAAAAACATTTTCGGTTTACCAATAATACTAAAATGGCGTCATTTACTACGACTTCTTTTTTCAAACTCTACTAGTACTCCAATAAATAATTTATAAACAGTAAGAAGCAGGTAGTCATAAAAAAATGGAACGACTCAGTAACTTTTTTATTTATATTCAGATCCTAACAAATTTATTATCATTGGAAAGACACGAGGGGACCCAAAGTTTTATGCAAGAAACGAATTGATTAACCGAGTTAATTAACATAGTTTCTTAATTTGGTCAATGAACTCGAGATAGTGGTTAAAGAACCGCTACCTCGACATTTTCCTATAACAGCTATCATTTTTTTGTTTAATCAATTTGTTATCATAAAATTAACCTCTCGATGAAATTTTATAGAAACCTAATGATAATTTTAAGGGTAACAAGGATTTGAAAAATAACTCTTTCAATGTCAAATGAGCCTTATGAACTTTCGGCGATATCTCGGAAATTATTACATATTTCTCTTTTATTTCATTCACTTTAAGAAAATATCATATTTAAGGAAATAATTATGTAAATAGCATATATTTAATATCTTTTATGAATTTTTGAACATGAATGTGAAAAAAAAGTGAATTGTAACATACTAAAATTTTTCCATGGCAGCAAAAGTGACATATTGAAAAGTCGGAATCTAAAAAATTGTGCTCATAATCCAAGTAGTTTTTGAAATATTCAGAAAAATTTTAAATTCCGTCAGTTAATTTATAACGCTCACTTTTTGAGGGACCGTTTATAAAATTTAGTTGTAATTTATTTAGAAAGCAATAGATTTTTTCTTTATGAAGCAGGAAATTTAATGGCCATTATAATATCAGTAATAAATTAAAATTATTAAATATTAAATTTATTTTCAGATTAGACGATTTTAATAATTTTACTTTCTTTTAATAATGGTAATTTTTTAGCTGTTCATTTATTGACGCAATCAGCATAAAACATAATTTTGTTCGTCATCTAAAACATTTTCCTATTGAAAGTACACTCCTTCTTCAAATGATTTGGAAAATAACTACTAGACCATTATTGCTATGAGCAATCTTTGTATACATGCGTCTCTGTTACTTTTCAATGAAACACGAATGAATTACACGGTATTAATAATGAATTGAATCTTACGGTTCAGACAGGTTTATAAAAATTGTTAAAATAAATTGCCCTTGTCACAACTTCAGTCATCATGCATCTATTCAAATTATAAATATTTGTGGGAAAATTAACAGTTCGGAAGTTATGTTAATATTAATTGTTGTAAAAAGAATTTACCATTTTAGATTGAATTTAAGCAAACAAATTTTTCGGCTTCAAATTCAATATTGCCAAATTTAATAGAAAATTCAATAAAGTGGAAAAAAGTAGTTTTATATATTCCGCAATAATGCAAATAGGTAAAGCGCGGCTTTAGGACAACCAAAGTAATTGTTTCTGACGAAGTTAGTGATAATTTAATTCGGTTTAGACAAAAGCTCTTTTTATGCTGTAATATGAATCAAATTAACCTGTTCTTAACTAGTTTAATACTAAATAAATATTATTTTGGATTGAGTACCGATTAAAGAGCTTCATATTTTCATTATTATTATTAAATATACTTTATTTTTTAGTCATCCTTTATTAATATTACCAAGCTAAAGAAAAAAATGACATTATTTGCAGTGCATGCTATTTAACAGTATAAAATATGCTGTTTCGGTATTCTATAAATTGATGATTATTTAGAAGTGTCGCACTAGTCAATATGCATTAGCAAAGGTGCCGAAAAAGTTTTAAGAGCCTTTTGAAGTGAAAAATAATTTAATAATCGTGTGCTTTAGCTGAAAGTTAAAAAGTTTCTTTTATCTAGCTATAATTGCATTCAAATGGCGAATTTTCCACGAAGAGCATTCCATTTTTTTTCTGCCTGAAAGACTAGACTAAATGTCCATTAGTATAGCTTGAAATTTTATATATGCACCATCTTTTATATTTTGTAGATACAAATCTACACCAATCAATGTTTATTATTATATTAGATAAGGGAGTGGAAAATATGTTATGATTAATAGATTAGATTTTACTTATAATAAAATCAACTTTATCATTTATATCTAAAATCCACTCTCCTTTCTTGAAGTAAATGCAGTTCTCCTTCACAAACAAGGGCTGCACAAGTTCAATCTCTTAGGAGCTAAGTGACCCTATTTCGGCGAGGTAATGGAAGTCGAATACTGGTTAGGATGCTTTTCTGAATATCTAATTTTATCTCGAAACTGCGAAGTCCATTCTTAATACTCCTCACGTATTTTTACAGCCTTTCGACAATCGGCAATAAATAAAACAAGTCGAAAGTTACTACACAATCCAAACTTGTTTCTTGATTCTTGAAATATATTTATTAGTTTTGATATAAATAGTAAAAATTAGTCTGTCAAATAAAAAATCGAACCTTCAATAATTGTATTTTTTGAGGAATTTTGTAAATTTTATTTTGCAATCTTACATTAAATCAATCTAAAATCGCAGAATATCCGCAAAAAAGATCTCAGAATATCCACAAAAAAGATCACATGATATCCACAAGCACCTAAAGTATGCTATGAATTTTCTAAATGAAGGTATCATCCATTTAAGCAGTATAGAAAACATCACAGTTAAAGAGATTAAATTATATTAAAGAAAAAAATCCCATTTAAGTGTCTTCTGTATTCATGAAAAAGGCTCCACATGGCACAATATAAACCTGAAAAGAAAACAGACCGAAGTAGTTCTTTGCTATGCAAAGCACTACTTTGAAAATAAATGCAGCTTTTCAAATATATTTTTCTTAAAAGGATGTCTGAAGATACCATATGTAAGAATTGAGAATCGGGTTTGTTTTTATTCCAAGATGTTTGGTCGGAATAATGTATACATATTTGTTTATATTGTATTGTATTCCGCCATGTATTCAACTTCAGCGGAAGATACTCTATGGATAGGGAACTGTTGATCGCTAATGCTGGTGGATAAAATAACGGAAATAGTCTTGGCGAAGAAAGAGAATCGGCAGGGAAAAAAATCAAAATGAAACGCACCAATGAAGAATAACGCATTCTCCCTATTCTTTTATTCTCTTCCAGTTTAGATCGTCTTCATTGCATTTTACTGCACAAAAGATCCCAGAAAAAATTTAATACATATTTTAAGCTCCATGTATGGTCTTGACACTTCGTGAAAAAGAAGGAAATATATTGATTTATTTGTAAGTAACATGCTCTGCATAAGGCATTGATTTCAATTTTTTTGCTGGGTGTTGTTTATTTCGGGCATAGTTAGAGGATAGATGCTCATTTGACTGGGAAAAATGGAATTTAATTTAAGTACAATTCATTTTTTGCTGCTTTTTATTATCCCAGACATTTTATGAATTGCTCTATGGTCGTGCTATGCAAATACTAAAGATTTTACGAAAGCTTAAATTCAATGAAAGGATATCAAAGGATTCAATGTAATTCTATTTCTGTTAAATGATATTTTTCAGACTATTCGTATGTTTTCTTATTCTCATTATGCAGTTCAGAATATGTTTATTATAAGAATAAGGATAGAAACTGTTGGATAATCATTTTGAGATTATTCCATCAGATTAGCTTTCTATTCATTAAACGGTGGCAAATCTGTCGAGAAACGCGATGTCGTTAACTATTATATATTTTTATTTTATTAACTATAATTGAAAACTATATTACGCATTAAGAATTTCCCTCAATAAATAGAACCAATGGATTTCTCTTTTAAAATATGCTCATGAACTATGAATTTTACTTTCTTACTAAAATGCTAAATGTGATTAGTTTCCTTAAGGCACATTAATCTAGTAAAAGCAGTTGTTATAAAGTATTTTATAGATTTTTTTTTGTTTTATGATTAAATTCGTTATATAAGATTTATTTCGCTGTAATTCCCGTAAATGATTATATGATTAAAAGTTAAAAATCTTTCATTGGTGCTTTTTCATATTTTAAACATATGTATTAAAACTCGAATACGAACGTTTAAATTATAAAGCATTATAGAATGTATGATCTTTTAGTTTAAAGCGAATAATTCTTTTAAATACAGAATAACACTACAACTTGGCTAAATTTATGCTTCGTCATTTTAAATAAAAGAATATTAGTTCTAAATTCAAGATCTGGCAATGACACTAAAGATGTAGCTGGAAGCAGAAAGAAAAAAAATTATCTCGGGTCATAATTTCAGAAGATTTTATTTTAATTAATGTAAATTGTTATTAACATAGTGTTATTAATAGTTTAATTTATTTTAATGAAATCCAAAAGCAAAAACAAATAACTAATAATTTCTATTCTTACCGCGAATTTAGAATATACAGGAATTTGATATCCACCATTTGTTAAATGGGAAATGAAGTAATTGCTGCGAATTTATTATGATTATTTTATCAAAATATACAAAAACGATTATTCCCATTAAATATTCAAAATAAATATAAAGCATTTTAACTAAAAATAGTAAACATCCATTGCAATATTTTTTAGCAAAAAACAAAACAAAACATCCCGTTTAGATATATTTGTTTTTAATTGCTACTCTGAGATACTCCATTGCTTCTTAATTTGTGACATAAAATTCGGTGCTTAAATTTGTGATGTATAAAACGAACTGTAAAACAATTTCCAGTGCTCTACTTTTGTACATTGCTTTCGCGGGAATCATACTACCATGGCAACTTAACGGAATACAGAACTATTCACATTCCGGCAATCATATAAATTACTGATAAGTCAAACTTCTATAACAATGAATTACAAGAAGTTTCACATTTCTATGCAACAGTATTTCATAAGAAATCAATTTAGGAAAGCGCTAGTGCCTCCATTAGCTACTGACATCTTTAAATTTTTCATTCGTGGTTTTCCGCAATTACTTTTTGATATCTTTGGTTTCATCTATGCAACATAATTAAAGTTCCATTGTATATCTGTTATAATATGCGTGTGCCGAAGCTATGCAATTAATGTAACTTTATCTCCATAATAAACGAGATACCGGATAATTATGTACTGTTATATATGTGTCCCTTTTTGGACTTTCTTCTACGAGCTCCTGCAGTGGGTTCGAACAAAAGAATTGATCGCGCTAATATTTGTTCCCATCTTCATAAAACAATGGAACAAAGAAAAAAAGTTTGCTTTTATCCATTGTAACTGATAAAACAATAGGAGAGCAATAGAAATCATAAATTGTTATTTCGCTTCTGTCTTCAGAGCATTTAAAATGAAATGATCAAGAGACTAATTCTGATAAAAAGTGTGTTATTTTTCACAATAAAAATACATGCAAGGTATTGGATGAACTGTTGAATTTGGGTGGATTCTTTAAAATGACATAAAGGAATCTTACGTTAGACTTTTCCTTATTTTTTAAATCTGATTTTGTTTTTTACTTTATATCTATCGTTATAAAAATTTAAATATAGGAAATTCTGGAAAAATATTTAATTTTGGCTACCTTTACGGGGAACATTGAGTTTATAATTCTAGGAAAAAATCCTTAGATGGTGATGCGACATTTTAAAATAAAAACACCTAGAAATATCTGCTTAATACAATTACTTTTCACATAAAATTCTTCGAAAATGGTTTATTTTAGCATTTTTATTGGATTTTTCAGAGTATGCATGTGAGCTTAACGCTGATTTAAGACATCTTAACGAATTGGCAGTCACTTAAATTTAGAATTTTTTTATTATAATGTAGAGGTCATTTTTCTTCAATATATAAAACATTGTATTAAAATCTTAATAAGATATTTTAGAGCTTTCCAAGCTATGTTCATTGTGAAAATATTCTACATGGAGTATAGTTAATAATCTTAAAATGCCAACCCTAAAAAAGAAGTGTTAAAATCCATTTTTTAAAATAATTTTGGAAAGGAAGGTCCCCCCAAAAATGTTTAGTAGATATGTTTAAGAGTATTGGGAGGACTAACGGTTTGCGAGTATCATTATTTAAAATATAAATGTTTTTATTTTTGATGATAAGGTGCATTTCAAATGAAAAAAGATTATTAAAAATTAAATTCAAAGAAAAAAGGAAAGAAAAAAAAAAACTCAAAAATAACTGAAATTTTCTCTACCAAATTTAAATTGAATATATCGTCTCTGTTATATCATAATGTCGTAAATCAAAATTCATTTAAAAAAAACGTACAATTTTTTTCCTACTAGAATGGTACGGAATTTTCAGAGCAGATGTATCTGACATTTACGTTTTACATCAATAAAATGCTTTAGAAACTTTAACGTACGACATTTTAATATAAGAGTAACGCTAGGTACAGCCTCTCACTATATCTCAATGTAAATCAATTAAAAGTAAAGGCATTTGCAGCGCATATTTAGCATAGTTAAAAGTGGATGTTACGAATGCGATAACACTGTTTACCATTAAATTGCGCAAAATTCTTCAGGAAATAGCGGGGCTCATTTTTTTATAAAACTTTTTTTAATCTCACATTTGAGAATTAATTTTAATCATTTTTTGAGCTGTAGTTTTTTGCTCTTGTCTTAGCTTCGCCATTTTTCTTAGATACTGATAAGATCAGAATTTAAAAAAATCAGAAACTTTCGGTGCTAATTCCAATTATTGGAAAATCATTAATAGTGACTCCGCTTAATTGATTACACCTCTCATATGTGGATGGATTCCTTGGCAATGGATAAAAAAATTCCCAAACTTTAAACGTTGGCTCGTAGATCTCATCTGATTTTGATAATTAACGCGTTGTCTTTTCAATCTCGATGGTCGAGGTAGTTTTGATCAAGACGAATTAGTTGATTCACCAATGACCTTTGTATTGATGTTCTGAAAAAAGGCTTCTGAAGGTTATATTAAAATTTGGGAATATTAAAAAATTAATAAAAATAAAGTAAATTATTTTTTAAATTTATAAAAATAAATTCATTGTTTTGGAAAAAAGAGATTTTACGATATGTGTTGTGAAACGGGGAAACATGGCGGTATTGGCGATAAAATCATTGTTTGCTGATAATCTTATCTTTACTCTTTGCGAATGTCATAATAATCGGAAATTTTCTAATTAAATCACGTGTAATTATTATGACCAAATTATTGGTTTACACAGATATAATTTTAGCGTTTAATTCCTTCAATATTTCATTTTTAGAAATATTTACTTCTTTTGAAACAAAGTGTTGGTGTTTGAGACTGTGCGATAGGACTATTACTGAATTATTTAATAGAAATATAATTTTAATCTAAAGATATTTGAGCTCATTTTCTTTTCAAAAAATTATCATTGAAAAAATACTATTCTTTTGAATTATGAGCGCTATATTTTATATTTAAAAACGTAACAGAGGCTTGAAATAATATTTTTGGGATGAAAATGTAACTGGATGGACTTTCAAAGAAATGCAAGTATTTTATGTTGTTCTTTGTTTGATATTTTTCGCTGCCACTTATGGCTTTCTTCTTACACCTGAGACGGACACAAGGTGTTTACTATTTTACCAATAAACAAATATGCAAGTACTTGATAAAAAGAATATAAACATTCCATAGAATACAATATTAATACCCTTGAGTTCATCGGATTCTGCTAATGCCAGTATTCAATGCAAACATTTAGGGAAGATGTGCTTAGTTTCTCTACCTTACCTTACCTTAGTAAACCTTAGCCTTACCTTACCTTACCTTATTATTTGCCCTAGAAAATTAAATTTTATAACCAGTTGGAATGCACTTTTCAACGTATTGTCAACCCCTTCACGATTTTTTTTTCTAAATTTGTTGCATATGTACTCTTCAGACTCTAAATCTGTTTTCCATAATTTATTTATCTCGTTATCTTCATTTTGCAGCTTTCGTGTTAACATATATTCGAACAGCCTGGCAGACAAACTTCCTCTGAAAGGATTTTCTTAAAAAAAAACAAATAGAAATATGCAAATTTGGCATAAAAACCATATGCTAAAGTTCAAAGTGTTTTAGAATTATTGTATTCACAGACAAATAGTATGCTCAAAATGCGTTTTTCGTAATGAAAGCCGTCTGAAATGTGGAGATTCTTCAAAATTTCAAATTCAAATTTTTTTATTACAACACTTTCTCTTTTCATACTTCGTATACGAATAAGTAAAAACCTGGATGATTAAAACTTGGCACACTCATATAACATCTAAATTCCATCTATAACAAATGTTTAACTAAATCAGTCCATGAGTAAAGCGTCTATCTGTCTCTACATTCTCGGACATGTAAAACGCGATGATTCAAAAACGTAAAATCTTAGACAATGAAAGTTAGTATGTGAATATGCTACTAAATATATAGTTTTGTATCAGATTGTGGTTTCAATCGGCCGAAAAAAGGTATGCAAAATGCATACTCAGCTTTCTTCATGATACTAAGAAACACAAAACACATGTATGGAAGATTCTGGAATTGAAAATCTGTTTCCTCGTGGTTCTGCACAAGGTTCGCAATTTTTATACCTAGGCGGGATAGCATTTTTATAGGGGATATAGAGTGTTTTAGGATGGCAACTCGGGATGGTTAAGTTCTAGCGTTCACATATACACGAATAGATTGAAAAAACCAGTCAGTTGGTGGATTTGGTTGAAAAATCCTTATGAAAACTACTGTTCAGGCAATAAAAATTTATGGTAAAGGTTATGCATTTTCTTATTTTGGCTATTTACGTTTTTGAATTTTCATGTTTACTAACACATAGACGGACATTGAGGAGACAGATTTTTGTCCAGTTTGTGACAATTTTAGTGTGTAGTAAAGCGAGAAGAGGCTTGTATTTTAGAAATCTTCTCGTTCATTGATTGTATTCAGAATTTGAAATAGCTAAACAATTTTGGTTTAAAGACTATGTACCAAATTTCATTCCTGTAGTTGTTTGCATTTGATCATATTCTTCGTCAAATCGAGAAAGATATAAACAGTATCTATATGATAAATTAAGAAGAAAACTTATGGTATTCTCTTTTAACTTATTATATAGATACAGTTCTAGAATTTTGGTGTAAAAACTATACGTCTAATTTCATTCCTATGGCAGGTTGCGTTTTATAATAATCGTACTCTTCGTCAAATCGAGAGACAAGATGGTAACATCCCAAAAAGTATTTTTCCTGGGCTAATATAAATTTAGTATATGAATATTGATAAAATTCTTTCTCGTTTTATATTTCATATACTGGAAATTAAAATGGAGATATATCTACGAATATTTTTGGAATGTTTTAACTTATTGCATATCTACGAATATTTTTGGAATGTTTTAACTTATTGCATATCTACGAATTTTTTTGGAATGTTTTAACTTATTGTAATCAGAAATTGATGTCTCTCTGGAATTTTCGTGTAAAGACTGAATATCAAATTAAATTCCTGTAATTGATAGCTTTTTATCATATTGGTATTCTTCATTTAATAAAGAGACAGACAGACAAAATACTCTTCTCCCATTTTTTTTCAGATGCTAAAACGTGGATATTTATGAAATTCTATCTCTTCATATACTAATAATTATAAAGGGTGAATAATTACGATTCTGTTGTAAGTTTTTAATTTAACATGGCGAGAAAAGCTAACTTGACAGAGCATTCAACGAATAGCATTTTTAAAAGAAAATGATAACTTTTTTATTTTGAGACTGACCAACAGGATTATTTGAGATTTTTCCAAAACGAATACAGCTACGGTAACCGCTTCAATCCGGTTGTATTTTAGTGATGGCACAATATTTCCTGTTTAGTATCAAAATATTCATATTTGATTGGATGAGAATAAGTAATGAATTGGGCGTTATCTATGAAGCTGAAAGTTCCTACAATATATAAGTTATTTTAGGAACAGTAGGAAGAAACGTTGATAAAACGAGTAAAAAAAATCTTAAGTAATGACTCCATGATAATATTGCATTCTGATGACTTATACATGCAAACTGCCCGTGCATTGCAGTGTATTGTTGAAAATATTTTCCTTTTGAAACTAGTTGAAGTGATTTTACTGAAACTTTCTCACTTAATCTCTCATAATGGTCTTAAACACCTACCCTTGCCATAAAATTGTAGACCTTCTGGCATTGGCGAATAAAAGTTACGAAATATAGACGTTTGATGTAAAAGCTCTTTACTGCATCTATGATGTTAATATGCATTTTGAAAGTCTTTTTTTCCAACCGACTAAACCAAAATCTGACTTCAGATCACATATAGAACTTCAATGACTGAAGTCATAGCTTTTGCATGCGTCAGGAAATACAGACCGATATAACGCTCAGTTCTTTGATTGATTTAGTACAAAACTAATCTATACGTTAGATGCTAAACTTGTGTACCAAATGCTATTTATCTAGCTCTGTACTTTTTTAATTATCATGTACCCTTGTGCTCGAACAGGTAGACAGACAACTTCCTCTGAATGGATTTCGTTTAAAATTTAACAGAAATTTATAAATTTGGTGAAAATTTCATATATCGAATTACATTCGTTTAAAGCAAAACTTTTTTGAGTTATTGTGTTCACAAAAATATGAACAGAAAGTCGGAAATAATTCCAAAAAGAAATAATTAAAAATTCTGGATGGGATAAAGCTTATGATTATTCTAAATAGCAACGTTCAATTATGCGTTTAGAAACGGTAACGGGGATCTCAATCACCACCTCTGTTTATCATATGGTCATTAATTCATCGCTTATTAAGTTAATAATTAAATCACTCAAGGACGAAAAACACAGAATTTTTGATACAAAAAATATATATCATCCAAGAACACCTAAAGTATTCTTGGGTTCTTAATAGAATCAATAAGACAGCGCATTTTCGAAAAAGAGGGTGTTATTTAAACAGATAATCCCTCCATTGTTTTACTTTCTTATTAAGTAATAGTAATCTTATAGGCCATTTATGAATCTGAAAATTTTCTCCTTACTGAATATATTATTATTGCTATCTATTATTTTCACTTTAAACAAATATTCAGTTCTGCCTATTTTAGCAATAAACAATTATTTTGCTAAAGGCGCGGATTCCATTCATAAACACGACTTCGATCTATTGACATAAACTATTGAACCGTGGCGTGGAATCGATTTCGCTTACTTTAGTGCATCAAAAATAAAATTTAACAATGATGTGAAGCAATTTGGCGGGTCTTTTCCGGTTATTTCTACTGGAGAAACGTTGAAGCCACTTTATGACATTGCCTCAAGGAGACGTCGGCTGCGACATTTGTCAGAAAACATTATCGCCACGATACTCAGCTTCCCTCCTCCAGAGTATGAATTGAAATTTTATGACTGGCTACGATGCCTTGTTTTCCTTTTTTGCATTTCAGACTCTTGTTTTTAGCTCTGCTTTTTGCCTGTGGTGCCTCCAAAAAAGGTTTTATTTGTTGATCCTTTTTTCCCCCTTTCCTTCCAAGCTTTCGAACATTTTTCGTCTTCACAGTTGGTTCCCTGGCAGTTTCTGGAATGGATGTATGGTGAATTTTCGTACTCTTAAAATGTGTGGTATTTTTGTACCTTTAAAAATACCGTTGATATTTATAGCTATAGAAGATATGTGGGCAGTAAATCTAATTTTTAAGTCAGAAATTGACGTGTCTGCCAATACATTGTCTGCAAAGTTTGTTTTTTTTAGGAATTGTATAACGTTTCTTCAATGAATTAAATATTTTTTTAAAATACTAAGATTCTGAAGATTTTTGTTTTTGGGTAATTGTAAATGGAATTTTTAATCGCGTTTTCGATTTATATGTGACAAGAATAAGTAATTTACTTAAATCTAACTCTCAGATTTTTCAAAATATTTTTGGACTCCAAATGAACTTCACATACTATCAGATCAACAGGAATTTTCATGATTAGTTGTTTGATTTTTCTGGTATAAAAGTTATTGTCAAGGAATATTTATGCAGCCTCAAAGGATTGTAAAATATTTTAAGAAGCTTTGACATAGAATTTCAATTTGGATTTTAAATGGAACGTAAGAATTAAAATGACAAACATATAATCACACATTGGAATATCATGTTTGAAATTTTTGGCCTGATAAGAAAGAAAGTAAATATAATTTTAGGCTTTCCATAATTATATTTTTGGCATTTGAAAGATTTAAAATTTTATGGCAGTATAAATTGTTTGAAATTCAAATTTCAGTTGGGACAGTTCTTCATAAATGATTGTGAATTGAATAATCTGCCGCAATCATTCTGAGATCTATGATTTATAAATCTAGCATATTTATGAAACTATGATATAAAAGGCTTTCTATACACCTTTAACTCTAAATCCATCCGCAGCCATATCCCCGACACTTTTTTTCATACTCTCCACAAAAAAAGTCTTATTATCTTCCCTCTATATAAAATTTTGGACTTTTGGTAAGGCTTCAAATACTTTGTAGGGCATTAGTGAACGATAGTTGTTGCGATAACGTGTATTTTGGCTACCTTTTTAACAAGCAATTGATACTAAAATTTGAAACGAAACTAGTTGTAGACGCAATATAACATACTGAATTTCATCGATACAAATCATTGTATTTATGTTAGTGTGTTTACATGCATGCTAATATACAACAGAGGTCAACATTTTGACATATCTGGTTCAAAATTTGATAAGAATTTACATTTTAAATTCTAAGTTTGTGTGCTACATTTTATCTCGCTTTTTGAGTTTTGCAGTTATCGAGTTTTCTTGTAATTGAACAGTCAGACAGACTTCCTGTGTATGGATTGAATTCACAGAAATCTACAAATTTGGGGCTAACTACATACAATAAATTTCAACTTTTTTAGCTCAAAGCGCTTTTGAGTTATCGCATTTAAAGTCGGACATTATACTAAAAATATGTTCTTTCATCAAAAATGTGCAGAGACTTGAAAAGTGGAAATTCATGAAAATCTCGAGTTCAAATATTTTGGCAATTACAATATTTCCTCTGTACTTTGTTTACAGGAAATTTTACTTGGTATGACGGCTTCTATTTTCTTACATAATATATAGCATACAAAACTACTTCTTTCGAAGTGCTTCGAAAATTAGAATATTTGCAGAAATTATATTACAAATCCTATTTGAATCATTGCTAATCGGCGACTGAATTTACTGAATATAAACTGGTTATTTCTCGAAAAACATAAAACTAGCGCCACAGATCACTTTCATGACTGAATAATTTCATTCGGAGTCTCCGGAGTAGTCCTTAGTCACAATTAATCTTTTTCATCTCCCTGCTTATCCCGCTTTAGTCATAGGAATGACAGCAACTGAAAAGGAATAAGTTACTTTTGTTAAGTTACCATGTTACTGTTACTTCTGTCACGGTACGAAAGAGAAACGACTTCTATTTCGTCTGGCATTTAGCCAACACCGGATTGTCATCATATTAGTCCGATTTAGTTTATAAGAAAAACGATTAGTTGACTACTAACAGGACAATTGTATGCGATTCCTTCTTTTGGAATTCTTATTCCGAGGCCTTTCAACTACTTTGATTTGTTTCAACCATCAGGAGTATTGTAGCAGACACACGAGATACATTATTGACCTTTTTGCTTTACAAAAGGACACGGAAATGCATTTCTTCCGATGGCAACAACAAAAATAAAAACTTCGATGGAAATTTGTTGGAAAGAAGCAGCAAATCAAAGTGCATTCTGTCTTAACGAAGATTTAGTTTCTTTTCCTTTCATTCCATTTATAAAGCGGAAAATGTATTTATTGCTCTATCATCAAATTTATTTTCACACTTTCTTAGCATTGAGATGACTATTGAATTCTTTGCAGTAATGACGTGTCAAGCTAGTGCTTCGAATAATGGAATTTTAGATGTTTAAGTCTGAAATAAAGTCAAGTTAAAATTTAATTTAAAAAAAACATCTTGACATGCTTATGCATCTCAAAAGTCTTGAAATAGCTATAAATGCTTATAGCTACATGCATTATAGAAATGAAATAAAAAATCCTGGAACAAGAAATCGAGGTATGTTGAACATTTTTACTCAGTTTTTTTCGCTTTATTTTTCTTATTGTTTGTATAAGAAATATACAAAGAAAAAAAATGAGAAATTATTTTAGTCGTCAAGAAATTCTACGAATTTTGACTAATATTTGAGCTTTAGATATCCATGAGACGGAAAAATACATTTGTAGGAAATCTGTCTACCTGTTTTTGCCAGCTTAAATGGACCCGATAACTACAAAACGTAAAAAGCTGGCTAAATGAAATTGAAGACCCAAATTTAGCATCTAAAGAGTCGATCTATATTATTCAATTAAATTCATCAACATATTGATCGTCTGTTGGCCTGAGTTGTGTATGCATATATACGCAATAATTGAATAACGCATTGACTTTGTTTAGAATTTTTAGGGAATTTTAGCATCTAAAGTGAATATTTTACCAAATACGGAATCAACTCAGCCTTAGGGTGGGTCGTCGGTTGGTCTGTATTTTTGCATGAATTTAAATGCAATTCTCTTAAATGTAACGATTTGGATAAATGTAATTTGATATTTTATCTTTTAGCTAAAATTGCAATTTTGTGTCAAATTTTGATTTTAATCGGTTGGAAAAAGGCTCCTAAGTGTAAATTTGGTTTAAATTTTTAGGTTATATTAAATTATGAAGCACAAAGTTCTCATATGGGGGATTCTAAAAATAAAAATCTGAGTATATGTGACGCCCACGGTCTCGTCAATGGTCTATAATTTTATGTCAGGAAAGAAGAGGGTTTAAGTCTTTTTAGAGAATGTACGAAAAAATTTCTGTACCTCTTGCGGCTGATATCTCAATAACGGTATATGCATTACCCTGGAAAGGATTAAGGAAGGGAAAAGAAAATTTCAGGTCTGAATTGATTGGTTTTTTTTAAAAGTGCTTTGATCTGGTCCAAATTTAGGGCTTGAATGGGTTCGAGTATTTTTTCATTTTTTTGTGTATTTTTTTTTAGTATTTACTTATTATTTCTGCTTTAAAATTTTTCACTGAATTGGAGGAATAATATAAATTGGCGGAAAGTGTAAATTGGGGGAAATTACATTAATACAGTAACTCTCCCCTTTTAATTTTTTCAAAAGGTCAGAGGAATAATAGTGTAAACCGGAAGAGGAAGTATAAATCATGAGAAATCATTTACATCAGTTACCGTTTAAACTTACTTTCAGGGGGCCGACAAAAAAGTACTGGCCAGAAAGCATTAAGGACTGGAACTTTCTTAAATGTGGAGTAAAACAGTAGTTCATATTCGAGCTTTTACTATTCGAGCTATGATTGCTAAGATTAGAATGAATGCGTAATGTAAAATATTACTTTACCCATTACTACTGTCGGAGGGGAGTTTGATTTAATGGAATTATTGCCCAGTTTTCAAGCAACACTAGAACTATTTTGAAACAGACAACGTAATTTTAAACCACGATCAGATGAAAAGGATCGCACACACCTGAATTTTTACTTCCTCCTTGAAGGTTCTAAAACCATACCACAGTACTTGTCCTCATCGGATTTAACTTGCACTATGCTCGCTTTCATGGCGATTCATTTGTGGAATCAAGCCTCGAACCTACAACACTCCGGTTTCAAAACTGAGATTTTACTTCCAGGCTACTGCAGCTAGATTTGCTCATTGAAATGTTTTGATGTCCTTGATTTCAACCCATGATTAGTAATTGAAGCTGCTATAACTTTCAATTGCTGAATCGAGAAAAATTCACCTATCATCTGGTACAGCTTCTTTGAGACAGACTTTAATTAAATGCAAATAATGCGAAACTTGGTTAATTGTGATTGCAGAAGAATGTAACAGATTTTTTTGCTTGAAACCATACAGAATCAAAATTTTAAATAAATGACTATCTTGAATAATTTAGAAATTAAATATGGGCCATAATAATTAAAGTTGGCATACTATTTTGAAAGAGTTGTAGAATCTTTTCCCATATCCAAATTTGATCAAAACCTTTTTTAATTTGAGTTGTTAGTCAGTATAATTAAATATAATTCATTATATTGCCGACCTACTTTACCTATTCATTTTTGTGATAGCTGCTATAAAGATCTTTAAAATATTTCAGAATTAAAAAAAATAAGTGGTGTGTATTTAAGACAAATAAAATTGAGCTGGCGTAAATACACAAAGTCAATCTCAAAAAGTCAAAAAAAAAAAACAATGTGTGCTTGTTCGTTACAGCATTTATAATAACAGAAAAAAAATGTTTGTAGCATTAGTGATAATAAGATTGATTTTTTCTTGTTTCTATTTAGCCGAGAATATAAAACATTTTTTATTAACCCTTTGCACTCCGATGTTGCCTATGACTCATCATTCAAGAATGTGCATCATTTTGACGTTTTATTTATTTATTTTTCAAATTTAATTCTTAAAAACGCCTACGTAATGGTTAAGAGATGTAGATAATTTTTTCAAAGTATTCCGACTTAAAAGAATTATGTATATTTATTTTTCATAGCAATAAACAAATCTTTGTATTAGGGGAATAATTTAGCATCTAATTATTTTTCGGAGTGCAAAGAGTTAAAACTATGATCTTGAGATTTTAAAATTACTTTTTAAATATTTAATTTAACACATTCGTTGCTATCTGTTTTTTCAGTAATTACCTGTAAACAAATGATATTTCTGTCGTCGCAGATTCTTTTCAGATGCTTGTTGGTAAGGTGTGAATTAGGCTCTATTTTGAATTGTTTTTAAAGTGAAACTTCGGCAAAAATAATTTTAAGGATCGCAAAATTTTTGGAGGAAATCAAAATACGGATGGAAAGACTCAAGCGCATAGTTGTATTATCTAAAATCGATGAGAAGTCGAAATATTCGTGTTTAGGCATCAATATGAGCAAAGGTGTTTGCAAATTTATGCTACTATTTACGCATCAATATGATTTATGCATTAACTTGTGAATCTTATTTTATTTTGTGTTCTGGTTCATGTTTTAGACGAGTCTGTTAAATAATTATCTATATTTCAGTTTTTCTAAATGTCTCTACTTTGTGATGACTAGTACTTCTTAAATAAAGTATTAATAAATTGATAAAAAAAGTTAAAAACTTTCTTAACTAGACACTTACGAAAAGAACTTTCATTTCATCTGTGTGATTTATGTGTTAGGTATATATATTCTTTTATTATTTGAAAAATGCATTTTTTGAATCGTATACAATTCTGAAAAGTATTATAATTAATTATACGTATAATAGTTTCTAAAACATAATTTCTAGTACGCTGTTTTTAAGCTAAAAGTATTCTGTTATTTTTTATTTAATAGAATTTTTTTATTCCATCTTTCAATCTTATAATTTATATTTCATTATTGTAAACTTTATGGCATATTGTGGAACCTTTTCTGAAATTTCTTGACAGATGCCTGAACTTCTACTGAATTAAAAAAAATAATTATGCAATTAACGGAATGTAAAGTTCTGAAAAAAATTAAAATTATGTAGTTTCAGAGAAAGTATTAATTTATATTTTCAGAAATATCGTACATGAAACACAAGTGTACCATATTAAGGAATAAAAAATCGATAGCAAAAATCCATCTTCAACAACACGGAAAGTTATATATCAAGTTATATAAGTGATTAAAAAAATGTCACTTGTTACATAATTTCTTAATATTTTAATTATAATAAATGAAAATAGCTATCAATTTTGTTAAATATATTAAATCCATTCCATTCTGCTTTCCAAGCAAATTGACGAAATTAAACGAAAACAAAGCCATTCGGATTTTTTTTCTTTGCAAATGCATGTGTAAACGACATTTGTTTGTACGTTGTGGTTACTTTGTTTCGGTGTGGTCATTGAACCAACAATTATCTCATTTATCAGTGAAATAGCTTATGTGCAATAAAACAAAACAAAAAAAAATCAGATTTAAGGAAGCTTTGATAACAGAGAGGAAACGATAAAAATAAGCGCTGAGAAACAGAATCCGGCGTGTTATCAGTAAACAACGTTTTTTCTGAAGAACTTCACGCACTTCTCTGTTAGCTTCACTTTCTCTCCAAATGCGAGTATAAAAGACGGAATGAAAGACAGTAAAAAAAGAAAAAGACAGAAAGAGTCAATATGGATGAAAGCGGCTCACTTTCTTTTGACAAAAATACTTCAAATAGTGAGCTTCTTAAAGATAAAAATCAATATCATTCAGCACAGTTTCGCTTTCGATTCTTATGATTAAAAGAACTGACAGTAATTTATAAAACGCGGCATTGTTACTAAATCGTGCTCTACTGAGCTTCTAAAGGATAAATAAAGGCTTTGAATTTGAGAATATATATGAGAAATCGTCTGCTACATTGAGTATATGTATACGTTCGAGAATCAGAAAAAGTTTGCCTTCTATAATATAATCTTCCCGCGTCGTCTGTAACGTTGGGCGGAATTAAAACTATATCCACCCCTTTGATCTGCTTCTTCCTTTCTTTCGGATGCGCGAATCCCAGCTGTTTAGGTATCTAGCAACCGATACAGTTGTTTTTTAGGTTTAAATTGATTGATTTATCAGTGTGCGGAGAGATCTATCATGAATAAATAGTAAAGGTCGATGAACTGAAGTCTGCAATTTTTATCATTTTATATTTATGCTGATTCATTATGTTCTTCCTTCATGGATAAAAGATTGTTGCTAATATTTTCTTTCGGTTCTTTCTTTTGTATTCGACATTGCATTTTTTTTTTCTGTTATTAAATCACAATTTGTTTCAATACGATTTTAGTGAGTAGTTTTTATTTGAGCATTCTTGAACATTTTGGATTGAGAAGATCCCATTGCAAGTTAGTAGCCTGGACCCAGGATCTTCTTTCTGCGAAATCACCACATTAACAGTTTTAGCATTCTTTCTTAATAAGATTTGTAATTCTATCAAATATTTAATTCTGATGAGTTTTCCTCCGAGATTTTCTCTAATATTCTCAGAAGAATCGGCACAATCTACCTTAATTGTTAAATTATTTGGCGTGAGCTACGAGAGATTTAGCAAATATTTATTAAAGAGGAAAGTATTCACGCGAATTCTTTGCGATTTATTTAGGCTTATAAAATTTGGTCGTTTGTTGTTTACAAAATGTTATTTGTTGCTTTTGAGCAGAATATTTCTTCAGTATGAATTTTAATAATTGATTTTAATGGTTTTATGAATTTGCTGTATAGTTCTTGGTGACTACAAACACTGTTATATCATAATATCGTATGACAAATTTGTGGCAAATTTTTATTAATACCAAACATTTGTATGAGCAAACTTTATCTGCTATCAAATTGTTGTATGTGATGAGCTGAAGAGTTACAGTTCAAAAATAAAATACGTGTTTTTTAGTTCCAACTATTATAATGAAATGTCACGGTATAATTTAAAAAAATAGTTTTTTTTTAACATACGACATTTTGTTATAGTAGAAACGATATATTGTATTAAAAAAAACCTACACACGTGTCTTGAAATAAACAAATAGAGTTATTTGATTTGAAAAATTTTACCACATTTCTTAAAGTGCAGTATGTTTTTTAAAGTCCTCGGTCTTTATGAATGAATTCTATGCTTCGAGATAAATTCCTTTATTTATTTTTCAAAATGGCATATCAAAAATATTCACATTTTATCCTTTTTACTTGTATTATTTTTAATTCCGTAACGCAAATAAGAATGGGAAAAAATCGATGTAAACTTTATAGGAAACAAATAAAAGAGAAACATTACGTGCTTAAGAACGTCAAGCATGCAAGTCTGAAAACTTCCATAACCTCGCATTTATTTTTAAAAAATCATTTTGTCTGTAACTTAAAACAAATACAAGAAAAAAAATAACTTCAATGTTCATTTCTTAATTAAAAACGAAAAAAAAATTATTCTACGGCAGTTAATAGATATATTTATTAAATATTTTAAAATAAAACTGTTTTCAGTTTTGTTTGTATGCTATTTTATTTAACTTAATATTATCAAGCTATTATTTTTTTTTAATTCACTTTCTGACATACAAGAACTTTGGAATTTTGTGGCCTTATGTATTCTCAATAGTTTATTCTATTTTGAAGTGTTCAGACCTTAACATTTAATGGATTCATTGAATTTGAAGAACTATAATGTATATAATAACGATTTGTCTATCAAAAACTAAAAAGTTAAAAAAAACGCTTTAAAAATTCTTCCTTTTAATGCTAAAATAAAAGAAATATTTTTAAACAATGATTTCAACAAATTTATTTCTGAAGAATATCGAAAAAAGTAACAAAATTAATTGCTATCACAATTTTTTCTGTTACCAAGAAATTTCCCTGTTCCTCAAGTAACCTTGGTCTGCTTTATTTTCTGGAAAAAAAAATTAATTTCTATATTAGACTATATTTCATTGTCTGTCAGAAAGAATTACTGTTATCTTGATGACTAAAATTTAAATTTAACTATTCTCAGTTTATAAATTTTTTTACTCTAAATTATTTATAAAGGAATGAGTCAGTGACCTATGGAAATTATTCTGTTTCAGTGTATTGCAAATCATGTTTCCCATGTATGTTTCGAAGGAAAAATTGTGTGATATTCATAGCAATCGAATTCCAGTTTTAGTTATATATATAATATGGAAAAAAAAGTTCCCGGCACAGAAAAATCTTTCGAAGGGAAAGTATATTTCCTGCTTTTTTCTCCTTATGTCTTATTTACGATTAACTGTATAAGTTCAGACTTGCGTAAAACCTATCTTCCTCACCCTCTACCTCACCCCGGACCAATTTTCGAGAAGTAGGGGTGGGGGTGTCATAAATATTATCAGCGTTACGTTTTTACGACTGTTTGCAGGAAAATCTGGAAACAGGAAGTGTTTCCTTGCATTTCTAATTCAATCAGGACAGAACTCTTTTGGGCTGCTTTGTCACTCGCATGACAACAGACTTCGAACTTCGGCCGGTCCCGCTCTTATCTTTAGGAAAGGGGGTAAAAGTAAACATGAATTGAGGGGTGTAGGAGAGTTATCGAGTGAATAAGCGCGTTTGGATAAGAGGTTGCGTGATTTTGTAAGTGTGTGATTCAATTCTGGTTAATCTTACCCCGCGTCTGAATCTGCGAATGCGTATGAAAGGGAGATAAACTCCTAAATTCTACATGTTTATAAATTTTTGAAAATCACTGCAGCTCCAGTATGAAAAGTTTTCACCTTACTTGAATCTGTCGAGCCCGATGTAGACTTCCTCCCTCCTCTTCTTTTTTGTTTTTAGAGCAGAATATTTTTTAAAGATACTTGGATATTTGTATGCGTTAATCCTTTATAGTCGATGGTAAAAATTTTGTTGCTAATACTCATCAGTGTTTCATGGACACTTTCATATCAATAATGAATCATTATTTTATTTGTAATACATAAAAGTTACATGGAATTTTGTTCAGCTTTGGATCAAAAAGAAATTAAACTGTAAGAGATAGGTGAAACATTCCACAATTTCATCACGTGATCTCTCTTCATCTCGTTTTCATTGTACTACAGTACAAATGTCAAAAATAAACTGATTGGAAACTTTCCAAAAAGTTATTTACCAAGAGGAATAAGTTAAGATGATAATGATATGCTTTTTCTTCACTATATGATTTATTGTTAAAACTAAAACATTTATTTAAAAAATAGACTTAAGCATATTTTCAATATTTACGTTTAGTAAGTTGACAAAGTTATAAATGTATTCATTTTCAATATTTACAAAATATTGTAATATCTTACATATATTCCTGCAAATGTAATATCAATGTCCAGTCACAGATTTTTTTATTATAGATTTGTTATTCGTTATATATTCGTTAAGTTAAATTGAAAGTCTGTTAAATATGAAATACATAAATAATATGAAGTATCTGATTTTTGACATACAGAGACAATCTATATATTGACTTTCTCTGTAGTCAACTGGAAGCGAAGTATAAAATGTTGTCTTCTCAGCTGGATTCTCATAAATTATTCAAATATTCAGTGGCCATTCTTTTTAAAATGCTGCTTATTGGAGAAATACTGGATAGAAAAATGTTGAGAAGAAAAAAGAATATGTTGTTGACCCATTAAGATTAATTCAAATCTATTCCAATATTAGAAAACACGAATTTTGTTTCTAACTTAAACGTAATTTGCTTTGACATCTTCATTTGTTACTTCATATCTTATTAGCTGTTTTTCCCTTTGTGTTTGTACATATGTTGATGTATAAACATAAAGTTTAATTTGATTGGCTTTTAAAATGAAGAGCACTTAATGGATTACTAGAAATTTTATCAAATTACTAGAAATTTTATCAACAAAATTTAATCTTTTGTTCCATTCTTTATCAAAAACAAAAATCATTACTCGCAACGGACTTTAGTCATTTTAAAATTATCTTCTAAAAATACTCTATGAGCATTTTCTCCAGTAAAAGTATTTTACTCGACTTTTTAAAAGTCTTGCTTGGAACAGTTTTGTTCTTCTCTTTCGATTTTCATTTGGTTTGATTTTTTTTCTTGCAATGAGTCAGTGTTTCTGAAGTATTGCGCTCTTCTTTTGTAAAATATATTTTAGTATAGAACAATATATATTATTTCTAACCTAAATAAGTGTTGCATTACACTTGTGTGAAATACAATAAAATTCGAATTCGGGAGCCTATGCAGGATGAAACGCGAATATTATAATTTCAGTTTTTCTAAATCTTTTGCTTTATCTCAAATGAATGTGTGTTATAAAAATTCTAATAATCATAAATTATAAAATTATTCTTACTTAAGGCCTGGGGTATAGAGCTAAGTATGTATTATTTTTTGAAAGCGTTTATGCAAGATTAATTATGTTAGAAGGATCATAGCTCCTTCCAAATGTATTACAACATTAACTTACCAAATGCCTCTTGAATAACGTATTAACTGATTTGCTAGTTCTGCAACAAATATGCCTTGGAATTCAATAAATTTATTTAGTAGAATATTTTGATTAATATATTGAATGCTTTACTTGTCCTGCAGCATACTTTTGTAACGGAGCAGTGGTCTGCATACTTGTAATACAATATTTATGGCATTTCTCCTTCGCCTGTGGAACAATGTTGCCTGCTTTAATAGTTTGACAGAAGAATAGGTGTCTATCAAGTATATACATATTTTTTAAACATCAAAAATTAAACAAGAAGACAATTATGGGGTTAATTTAAAGCATTAGTTGTACATCAGGATATCCGTAATTAGAATCCATGTCATATAAACTTGATGTATCAGTTATGCCATTTAGAACAAATATCTACTGAGTTAACATCAATTTTAAAAATTCGAACATTAAATATTATTTAAAGATTTTTCATGATTTATGTGAAAATGTTGTCGAACAAGGAGTTTCCTTACGTTCTAGGGCTATTAATTTAAATTAATAAATTGGAGGTTTATGGGAAAATATCCAGCACAAGCATTTTTTATAATCTTTTTAGCTTATTTTTTTAATGATTATTTATTGGTAAAAAAATTTCTACAATCATTTAAGATGATATTATTGGGAAAAAATACAGAATAGGCATTTGCTAATTTAAGCTGGTCTTAATGAAAATTGAAAACTTCTACTGATCCGAAGATCCCATACCAGTATTGTCTTTTTTATCTAGAAAACAGTCATAGGAAAAATAAAACAGGATTTAATGCATTGAAACAAATTTAACCTAATAGAAGCCTATAATTTACCAGATGTCCACTTGCTTTTAAATGAAAAATATATTACTTGAAATATATAAATCTCCGATAGATAGTTAATGTAAATTATTGAAAAGATGGATACACAACAAACTTCCTACTCACTTTCTAGCCTAAAGTATAAAGAACAATTAAATAACATTGGCAGTAATTATGGATGAGTCTTAAGAGCCATCATCGACCACAATACAACTCTTTCCGTAGGAGACGCGTTCTGTCATTGAAGGGAGTAGATAACTCTATACCGTTATTATGCCCACAAGGGTAGTGAGGACCAATTACCATACCGGAAGTTTGTTATCCGTATATCTGAGGTACCCCACGTGTGTGGGGGGGGGGATATTTAAATACATATAAATGTGACAAAACAATATAATATTAAAACATTCAGTTTTTGAAGGAATGCGTATGAAAAATACTTAGAATCAGTAAGTAGAAAAGCAAATTTGAATACGATTATGAAATTAATATATTGAGGGAAACAGTGACAATTCATAAACTTCTTTCTCGATTCCATTTTATTTATAAACTTGACGTTATCTAAGTTATTCCTATTAATGAAAAATTCAGATTGTTATAACGATTCAAGTTAACATATGATTAAGAAAAAAAAGGAAAAAAAAAGAACATTTTATTATTTTTTCAATTTTTTTAGTCATTTACTAGATTTTAATTAGATATCCCCAGTAAGGAATACAAAAGGACTAAGAATAATGTAAAAACTAGTGTTAACCCTTTAAAAAGGCAATTTTTTTTCTAGTTATGATATATTAAAATATTTTTAGGATTGAGACTAGCTTAAGAAAAGTAATTAATTTACCTTATTAAATAATTTTTTAAATTAATTAACTAATTCGATTAATTAACAATTAAGTAACAAATAAAGTTACATTATTTTGCGTGAGATAACAAACTGTGGCGTCTTATTGAAAAAATTTTCAGAACTTACATAAGTTTAACAATACAATCTATGATTTTTCATTTATATTATGCCAACCTACATAAGTTCATACAAAGGCAGAAGAATTAGTTGGTAACCATAGAGGAGCATAATGACAAATCATCTTAACCTTAGAGAGGTTAAGGAGGAATTGTCCTTAGTTCAAAAGTTTATTTTTAGTATTTTTCCCCATAATTATTTTTCAACAACAGCATTTCTAAAAGCAAAAAGAAATTGGTAGAAATTATTTATTCATATTCTAATTATAATTCAAATGAAAAGAATAAATAGGTAGAATTTAATTTGGCTGAAGAAAAAGACTTTGAATTTCATTTGAATACCAGAAATATTGAATTACATTTGGTATTTTATTAACGTTGGTCCTTGTCTTTACATGAAAATAAAGCCAATCTAAAACAATGATATAAATCAAGAGATTCATGAAAATAAAATCTGAATAAAGATACAAATATATTCTCCATGCGCCGCAATTTTTCATTCACCAGCCTTTTCAATCAGAAAACAAAATTAGAGACAATTTTTTTTTCCAAAACAATCTACTATGACCTCCGAGATTCTATAAAATTGCATTTTCCAATTTATTAGTGATAGTATTTATCTTTGGTTGAAAGTAAAATCATTCTTCAGCAGCAATAACCAACCACCTTATCAGAAACTTATCCCCCTGTGTGAGGTGCCCCACGGGGGGATTGTAAAGGTGGATACCAAAACGAGTTTCGTCTATATATAGTTCACCTTTATATAAAATTGAAATATCGAAAACTTGATGCAGGAGATAAATTGAATCTGATATAAGCTTTAGGTTTACCCAGGTCTCTAATTACTCTTATTCTTCCCTTTTCTTTCTGATTTAATAAATCATGATGGATCGTGTAGAAATCTATTCAATACATTCGATTACGTAGGGTTAATCTACCAGGCTAAATAATTTTAAAAGGCAACTTTTAACGCTTTAAACATATTTTTGGTCGTAGCATTAACTGTTTTTATCATTTCAACTTTAATTTTATAATTTAAGTAATAAAATATTATAAGAGGGAAGAAAAGAGCGTTTTAGTTCCATGCTTTGCCTTAATATTTTTATACGTCAAACATATATTGAATTATCGCTGTTCATAATTGTAAGCCGAAAATAAGGCATTCAAAAGCGCTATAATTCGATGCAAAAATTTCATGCAATCCACAAACATCTTGAGTATTTTATGGATTCTTCATTGAATTAGTGAGAAAGCACATTCCCGAAAATGGTGGTGCCATCTAATTAGATTCTGGAAAAGGGGAAATAGTTAAAGGTAGATTAATATGAAAAGCCTGAAGGAAATTCTATCTTGAAATTTAGGGAACAAATTTATTTATTACGCCAAACAAAATAGGAATTTTTATTCGCTAGAAATTAAGAATTCTTACTTGTTAAACAACTTGTCTACACATAGCAAAATTTTTAATAAATTAAATATGTATATAACCTATTCTGTTCATTCATGCATATATTCAAATAAACCGACTACAAACATTGAAGTGCTTATTGAAAATGTTATTGTTTGTTTATATTTCGTGTTTTATAGTGCATTATTTGTTTCTTGTAAAGTAATTATTGATAAAATTTAATATTTACATCGGCAAAAAAATAATTTTCATGACATTTTGTAATTTTTTAATCATATTACTTTAATATTAATCCAGCTGACTTGCATGCTTTTCACTCAATTTTCTTGTTGAAAAGGCGTATAAATCATTTTCCAATGGAAGAAATGTGAATTACTAAAAACAGGCATAAGAAAAGTGGGATTTTCCTTTGAACTTTTAATTGCTTTTTTAAGAGCTTGCCTGAAGAATAAAGGTTTAGAAGAATCTCCAAGAAAAAATAATCAAGATAGTTCAGGAATATGCGGTGAAAAATTCTATTTCATCAATTTATTGTTGCTTGACAATTGTCTAGGTATAGGATAAACCATTTTGAATGGAGAAATAATAAAACAATTTCTGTGATTTACATATTAATAGAAGATTTATACAGAAATATTGTTTATTTTTTGTCAAAAATTTTAAGTTATAGAATATATTTAAAAATTTGAATTATTACAAAGCCATAATATTTTTTCTACCTTTAATGATCCACCTGAAGTTTCAAAGTTTTCAGACAAACTTTAAAAATAGGTCAGGGAATATTATTTTGAGCTACTAATAATTTCTTTAAGCTTTAGATTAAAAGAATGTTTAGATAATGAGGATGGCACAATATAAATTTATCGTGTCTATTATCCAAATAATCATTTCAGATAGTTTCAAATTTTTCCCAACACTCTTTTCAGATGGAAAAATCTTATAGTGCCCTAAAACGGTTTTCATATTAATTTTCTATATTAATAGGAAAACTGAACAGAGAGATGAAGGAATAGGAAATGATAAGCGAAAAGATATGGTAGTTTTAATTTTTGCATTGTATACATAAAGTTATGTTCATTTCTGAATGAGAAATAACGATAGAAGAATATTAATGTATAAAATTGTGCAATCTTTTCATTTTTAGTTGTCTAACAAAATTTACTGCAAATGATTGATTATATATAAATAAATAAATAATCTTGAAGTTGTCACCAAAACCACAGATAAACTCTCTGATGACTGCTGATTGAATTCCATTATGGCAAAATAGCGAATTTTTTAATTTCCAATTGTAACTCGTGTGTAATCCCAGAAATATAGGGTCAGCACACAAAACAGCATTACAGCAATATCATAATATTTGGAAAGATGTCCGTTAAATGGCTATGACGGCATTTTATGACTCTATTATGACATTTCAGAAGAATCATATTCATAATCCGACTAAATATTTCTTGTTTTGTCATAAGACAGTGACTTTTTAAATATTGCATCGTTTTTGTCGCTCACCTAAAGATGATAAATACGACGTTAAATAGTAATTATGAAAGAGACACAAACAATAACTCTATTTTAATCCTATAATCTCCCAATAAATTCGGAAACCATTTCAACTATATGAACTGAATAGCTATTAACCTTTCACTAAAACTGCTTGTTTCAATTACTTGAAAAATTATTGCTGTGATACGATGAGAAAGACATTCACATTGTCGTTAAAAAATATGATGTATTTCAGTAAAAAATTTATTGTATCTTAATATCATTTATCTTGAAGAAAAGAGGAAGAGGAATACTCTAATCTAGTCAACATATCCATTGAAAAATTGACTATTTAACGTTATCACGATTAACGACGTTAACGTTATTCGATTTCTTCAAAGGTCTACGCAGAAACTTTTTTTAACGGCTTTATCGTCAAATGTGAAGGACCCGGTAGCACGGACATTTCTAGAAATTACGCCGCTAGTTTTACAGCTTTATCAATATTTTTTTAATGGAATAGACAGATGCTTTTTGTTGACAAATGGGATGTTGTAACTGGATGATTCTTCTGAGTAAATAGTTTGTGTTACAACCTTTTGTTCAAGTCAACGACTAAACAATTATGATTCATTCTTGTAACATTCCTGTTTCGTATCGATATTACACAACTGTGCTCTAACTGATTGATTGTAGCAAATCTGCGTTTTAATTTATATTCTTTTGCTGTTTTAAAATTATTTTGTTTCTTTTTAATGCCAATTGATTCGCTAGTTTAGAATTCGTTTTCAAAATTATATAGCTATAATGGGGTTTTTTTGGAATAAATTTACTAGTCACTAGCATAAATTTGTATTTGGTCTTTTTTTTGGATAGAAATTTAGAATAAGAAAATATTGAAAACTGCTTACTTCTTTAATATAACTGCCACAATGTATATTAAAGTAATTGTAAGTGGTAATGTGCACAGGCCTAGTGTTTCAAAAACGATTCAACCTGAATTTAAATGTTCCATTTTCATTTTGGTACGATGACGCCTGCTTAGCCTTTTATATTGATTCCATTCTGAAATTAAATAAATTAAATTAAATGACACCGAGTGAGGCGTGGAAGTTTCTATGATTCTAGATTCCTATAAAATTCTATTAAATAAATTATTCTCTATTACTCTCTTTTTAATCTGAAGTAATGTTGTCTTATTTATTTAAGTATTCTTTCGAGTTCTCAGAATGGCTCAAACTCATAGCATTAAATTTTCTTGAGAAAACTATGCAAATAAGATTCTCAGTTTCTTCATTGTATTTATTAAGAAGTCTGATGTAAAAGTCAGTTATATTCGTTAAATTTAAAACTAGATATATTTTTAAGTACTGGAAACAGTATTATCTTTCAATAGTTTGCTGGAAATTCATTGCGATTATTAGCTGCCGCAGCAATAATCATGAATTTAGAAATTTACTACGATTATTTTTTTGCTGGTATTTGAAGGTTTCAAATAAAATCTACATAGAATGACATTAAAAATCGTTTTTCGAGATAAACATTTTTAATTTATTAGTTCTTCTCAATTTTTTTTGCAATAAAGATAATAAAAAAATTATCCAATATAAAATTAAGCTAGGGATTAATTGTTTGTTGTGAATAGAGCCCCTCCCCCAGGAATGTGAAATTTAATTATGCACATATTGTACTTCCTATATCGTCACTGATTCACTGATGTTTCAAAATGTTGTATATCAATTTCACCAAATAATTTTGTTAATGCAAAACATTAGTACAGGTTAGCTACATCTTTTCTCAAATAACTGTATGTGATTTTTTATATTTGTATGTTGTCGTTAGTGGTTCCAATTGTTATATCAATATTTTGCACGTTCTGCTGTGTACGATTTTTGACATACGTTGTTTTGATACAACAGCGATGATATCTCTTATTAAATACTTATCACATGAAACAATCACTTTTAAATGCAGTATAGGGAGGTTAATCACGTAAGGGATACACATTTTGAGCCCACACACGAACGGAAAGTTTAGGCTTTCCTTTTTTTTAATGAACAATCTTTAAACTATTCATACATTAAATAAAAGCATCTTCTCTCTTATTCCATGCTATTAAATTCATCGGGAAGTCACAAAACTGATTTAAAAAATGGCATTCCCCGCATAATTAGAATCAACCAAGCAAATAACAGGTTGTATAACAAGACTTTGATTTCGCAATAAATGAACTGAATTGTTAAAAGTAATTAAAAAGTAAAAAGAACTAAAAAACTTTCATTTTCATAGTCTTGCTAGTATATCAATTTCATCACATTTTTTTCTGTCAGGAAGTATATTTTCTGTATAGTGGCAGAAAAAAAAAAAGAAAAAAAAAACCTTTTTACACTCATAATTTCGGCGGACTCTCTTTCTCACCGTCGCAGAATCGTCAATAGTCTCAAGTCTTGCCCGACCCACATTTCTTTTCACTTTCCAACAGTATCACTTTTTAAGCATCCCACTTTGAGACATGCTCACTATCATCCGATGAATGGGCGATTTATTCATCGTATTTGGAGTGTGGCTGGTATGCACGATCTCATTAAGACTTCTCAGATTTCTTTTCGCTTTTTTTATAACTATGTTTGTTATTTATTTTCTTGGCTGTCCTTTTTGTCTGCCAGTGACTTCCGAAGTCTGTCGCTGACCACAATGACTGATTTCTCTCTCTTTCTTTTTTTAGTCATCATCTTCCGCGCTATTGTTTTGAAATAAACGAGTTCGTGGTGTGCCATTTTCGGATGAATTTCACACTACACTTGTAGATAAAGGACTGATATTATTAACAGCAGAAAAATATGCAGGAGTTGAGTCCCGACTTTCGATTCTCGGTCCAACTGAAACTCGAAATCTTTCTTATTTGAATATAGATGTTCAGTTTCCGTTGTCATGTTTCCCGCCATTTTTTTGAAAAGTGTTTAAGTCAGAATTTTTTAGATGGAGATCCTATAATAACACACGCCGACGCGCAGAAGTTCAGCCTTTTTGACATCCAACTTCAGAAACAGAAACCAACATGAATCTGAAATGACTTGGCCTGATTGTTCATTTTCCAGATTAACAAATTCGCGGTCTCTGACTTTTGTACACCTTACAAATATTTTGCACCAGTGAAACTACATCATTTGATGTGAATAAAATATTTATTTCGTTTTTTATTACAAGAAAAAAAGTTTTTTTCTTTCATTTGCTTATAAAAACAGTTTTAATTATAACTTTCTTTTTTTTAACTCAATGATTTATTACATTTTTTAATTCTCAGTTTCTGTCTGGATAACAAAAGCGGAGGTTTATTAATAACTTGGAAAAAAATGTCATATTGAGTACATTAATATTTTATGCAGTTTATGAATTGTAACTTTTTTCTATACCATTAACAATCAATAAAACCTTAAATTCATCAAAATATTATAAATTTAATAAATATTTATCAGTTTATTTTTGGATGTTTAAAAAAGCCAAACTTGTCTTCATTGAAAAATTGAGTATCGTTTGAAAGACGAAAATTTGTATTTTCAAAAGATGTTACAATTTTGAAGATATTTGCTTGAAAATTATTTCTTGTATTACCTCTCGAAATATTTTTTATTGTTCTCTTAACAATATGAAGAAAATTGACAAGTTGTGTTGGAAGGAATCGCGTGTTTATGCGAGATCATTTCATACAATTTTCAACTGAAATTTTAGTTAAGGTTTCAGACCTTTTTATTTCTTTGCGATACATTGAGCTTGTTAGAGAGTCGGCAAATAAGTTACAAAATTCACCTAAGATTATAAATATGGCAATAGACTGGAGTGGAGTTTAAAAGAAATTTACAAAGAGCCCTGATAAGTAGTCAATGAAATATGTTCAGTGGTATCGGACAGTGGACCGCAAAGGGTTCTAAAGGCGCATGATATTATATGCAATTTATATGATTTTCTGAATTTAACTGGGTTTTCAGAATTGCAGAGTAAATGCTAATATACACTCATATCCTAGTTTAATTCTTAGTTGTTGTTTTCCAATTCTTAGTTTATATATATATATATATATATGAAAAAATAAAGCATCTTGAAGCTATTTATTTTTTTATCTATTAAATCATTCGCCAAATTTCGAAAATTTAATTATAAATCTTCTACAAATTTTCCTAAAGTTTCCTTAAGTTTATTTGAATTATATATATATATATATAATATTCTTTAAAAATGCTTTATGAAAGTGAAAAATCTTTCATATATTTGAAATTTTAAGGATCCAGTTTTGTTTTGTTTTTCCCACTGGAGAAAAATATGAAAATACAAAATAAAAAGCAATATTTATTCGAAATTGTTTCGATGCACAATATCTTTTTAACTTAACTTAAAACTTTGTTGGAAAGAAGCTACTCAAAAGTTTTAAGAACCACTTTCACCGAGTTAAATGCCTCTTCGCAACAGAGATCAATAGGAAAAAAAAAGTGCAAATCAAAACAAGTGAGCTCTTTTTTCCGAAGAGAAATTTAGTGTGGTAAGTTTGTATAATATGATGTTTTAATTCCGCTAAATTGTGTAAGCGTTGTTTCTCCCAAAGCCACTTTCTCTTCCGGAAAGAAAAAGAAAGAGGAAGGGGGGGGGAGAAGCGAAAGACAAGCGCGCACGATATCTAACTATTGAAATCCCGCCAAAAAGGAAGGGTGAAGCAATGAGTTTCTACCAAAAATAAAAACTATAATTAAAAAGAAAGCGCTGTGTGCGCCAAGTGTGGCGCGGCGGGCTCACGTCACGAAAGCTGGCGGCGGGGTGGGTCATTGACCTGAGTCACATGACTTGCTAGCCACTTGTCAGTTCCACTTCCGCGTTGTACGTGTCACGCCCGTAGAAGCGCCGCACACTGAGTAACGGGCTATTCGACAATACACTACGATGCATCGCTATTCATGGCTCAGTTTTCCCAAGAAAGCGAAAATTTTCTCCCTTTTGCTTGCGCAGAAAATGAAACAAAGAGGGTTTCTGCTTTCCCACAATAAAAAGCGAATTACATTAGTGGGGATGGATGCAGGGGAACGAACTTTTTTTATCGGCATTTTTTTTCTCTCCCCCCCTTAATATAAGGGTGTATTTTTTATAACCCCCCCTCTCCTGAATACTTGAAAAGATGCCACCACCATCGAAATTTTACCCGCACTGCCGTTTGAAAACTCACCCTGCTGAATTGTCTGATTGGATTCCGTTGATATATTGTAGTTTTATGAGCGGGGCTTCGGCTAAAAATGTTTCGCTAAGAAAGACTTGTTTTTATTGACTGTAGCAACAATATAAAACTTTTCGCTGAGATTTTTTTTTTTTTTTTGCAGGCTTATTTCAAAAATACTCGAAAAAGAGGGAGGAGGGAATGCATTTTTATATTTTTTTCAGGGTTTATCAATATGGCTATAAGTTATCGCATTAATAAAAATATATTAAACCATATCAATGCCACCAAAAGGCCACTCTTTGTTTCTTTAACTTTTTTCTAAATTTGGGGGGGGGCTCCCCCCTCTTTAACTCTGTAAAGAGGGAAACTAGTTTTTCGACAGCTCTGTCATAAGGCTAATTCATCTGAATTAGCTCCAAAGTTCACTTAATTAGAATTTTTTTCATACAATTTTTTTAAAAAATTTCATTTATAGCTGATTATTCAAGAAATATTGTCATCCCTGACTTACAATTTAGCACTGATACGCAATTTAATTTCATGTTTAACTTCATCATTTTAATTAAGGCCTAATAACATGCATTATTCTTGTAACCTTGTATTGTGATATAAACGAATATTAGTTTTTTCAGCCATCCATAAAGAATTCGGTTAAAAAGTAAACTTTGTTCCTACAAAAAAATTTTCAAAAAAAACCCCCTTAATCAATTAAACTTTTTTTAACAATAAGTTATCAAGTATAATCAATATATCTTATCGAATTTTATGGATATAATGAATATTTTAATTATGAAATTTTTGATAGCGTAATAATTCGAATTTCATTCGCCTTAAAAAAACGTTTTTAGAGCAACTATGCGAAAGTTCAATAATATTAATTGCAACTAAATGATAATACGTATTATTTTATTATGACGGCTGTACGATATTTTCACTGAAAAATATAAATTAATGTTATCAGAAAAATGCTTTGAGATTTATTTATTTATTTATTTATTGCAAAAAATCAAGGTATATGAATCTGCATTAGCGTTTATGTCTTTAATATACCCCATTGTTTACAGTTATTTTTTATTTGGTCCCTTCGGTTTAAGTTTTAATGGTGCTTAAAGAAGGTGGCTTTCAGTAAATTATTTTTTTTTTCTCCCATTCACATCACTTCCCTTCTGATCCTTTAAAAATGCAATAACATAGTGGTTTAAAGAAAAATTTCCGATTATTTTTGTTATTTCATTAAATTAAAAATTTTCAGTGCTTGAAATTACTAATATATAGGCTAAACACGCAACAAAAAATGTTCATTAATAGACAGTTCATTAACAAAAAACGAAGATTTATTCCTTATTAAATTTTATCATCTTTGTAAATGGCGGATAATTTAATTTATGCCATTAATTTCAAATTGGCCTCATTTTCTATAATTAGCCATTAGTCGATATTGATAATTAATTATATTGAGTTTAATGTTATTGCTCTTAAAGAACTGTCAAGGAAAAACAAATAAATAGCTCAAGAATTTATTTAAAAAAAACTTTGAAGGAACTTCGCTTGAGGATATAGAATTTTGTGCTCTGAAAAAGAAACAGATTATGACAAAATTTTCATAAAAAATTATAATTTCATTCTTCCATTGTTTTATGCACCAAATCGTATTCATCATTATAAGAAGTATTTATTCGAAATTCGTAAATATTAGTAGTATAATTAAAATCGTTTTATCAAAGACATATTCGCATAAAATACCAATTAACCGTTGGTCTTTGCAAACTTGTTTCAAGAAAATGGGCGAATAATTTCCTTATAATTTTCTCCATTGTCATGACTTTCTTTGGAAAAATAAGTATCTCAGCTAGTATTTTCCGCTCTTATGTCAGAAAGTTTTTGTAATTAAAAAATAAGAGTCGACAATTTGCATATCATGGCTGAACAAAAGAGGAAACAATTTATTTCTCCTTTTCTATCCCATTTCAGTTCAGTTCCTAATTATCTGACCTTCCATGCATTATTTATGCATTGATAATTTGATTCTTTCGAAATAAAAGCGGCTTTCTAAATACAAACTATAAAAATGTACAAGAGAAGAGATCCCTGACATTAACTTAGGCTTAAAATATCCGTTTTATCCAAAAGACATTTTTTTCACTATCATGAAATCTAATTGTGTAACATGGATGGAATTAGTTAAATTTGGTCAAATATTTAAAAAATAACTTACAATTTTGTAACAAATGAAAGCGACACTTTAAGCTAAATATTTTGAAAGATTTTTGGAAACTATAAGGATGGAATTGAATAAACCAAAGTCTATGCAGTTTTTATTTGAATAACTATAAAATTTATACCAATACTTTCATCTGTTGCTAATTTGTAATGAAAAAGTCAATATTTGAAAATCCTTTCCTGGGAAATCCGTCGCAGCGTTATTTGAAATAAGTTCTGTGGTGAGCTGTGCTCAAATAATCTATTTTCTCTAAGGTGAAAATTATGGGTTCATTAAATCGAAGCGATCGAATTCGTCGTTGTTATGTGACCCACAAAGGGCAGCAATTAATGTGGAAATCGAAGTACGGTTTCTGTGAAAATTCTTTCAAATAACTGGGTGAACGTCTTGCGTGTCTTTACAAAATGTAGATGACTAAATATAATGATTTTAGACATACTACAAGGGCTCAGTAACAAAAGACGAGGTGAAATATGAGTTAATAATTTGCAGTTGGCATCTTGCAAAGTCTAATCAGACTTACCATCCTTATATTGGAAAATGGAAAGGCATTCAGCTCGAAATTATCACATCAAATTTAAGTAACAGAATTTTGAACATGAAGGACAATTTAAGCTTAATTGAAGATCGATGCATCAGTTGTTTCATAGAGTATAAAATATGGATAATCTTGCGTTATTAAATAGCAGTAATTAAAAATTTCCTTTACTTTTTATTCCTTTTTTTAATACCAATGTGTATTTTATTTCCTCCAGGTTGAGAAGATTGCTGAAAAATAATAGTTTTTAAATCTTGATGTATATCCTGAAAATATTTAATTTGCTCTTTATTTGATTTAATGCCTTTTTTAAACTCTTCTTAATGTATCAACTGTAAAATCTCAACAAAAAATGCACAGTGAACTATAGGAATTATGTTCTTTCACATCTTGTAATTTTGTTAATACTTTAAGAATAATAGCAGTTGAGTAAAATGATAAAATCGGTAGATTTTATTATCTTAACAGTGTTCATTGAACTCGAAATTGAGAATCTGTTGATTTCTTTCCAATTTTTCTTTTATACATTTGAATTCTTATGTTTCCAGCCAGAAAAGAAAGCGTTTTTGAAAAAAAAAACCATGCGCAAAAAAAAAAAAATCAAGCTGGGTTTTGAAATATTAATTTGCATAAATATTATGTGTAGAGCTCTAGCCTATCTTTATGTTTCTTCTTTTTGTACCCACATTATTTCCCAGTTTCCACTTTTTAACTCTTTATTTCATTTAAAACATCATTTGAAATATCGCTCAGCCCAATTTTTGTTACTCCAAGTGGCCGAAATACTATTAGTTCGTCATCAACAGTCGTCACAGTTGATTACTTTTAATTTGTTGAAGTCAGTAAGGGACACGCCACTTGAAAGTAAATAATATCATCAACAGAAATCTGATAGATACTGTATGTATATATTTTTATTCCAACTAAAAATATAAACAGAACAGCAAGTTGACTCCTGAGTAAATTATGTAGCGTACTCCGTCTGAGTTAAAATCATCACGTCTGGAATGGCGCCAAAAGGCTTGGGTGTTCTCTTCACCTTTTTACACGATTGAGGATTAGGCTCTTTCTTTTATTTCTCTATCACAAAATCCTCGACACATTTTCTTCTCTAAAAGATAAGATACTTAGTAGAAGCGTTCTTCTGAATAGGAATCACGTGAAAGAACTTGTTCTCTCTATAAGTGTTCAACGTTTAAGAATAGAAATAGCTTTAAAAACTAACAATTCTTATAGCGCATAAAAAATATCATTATGTTATAGAGTCAAAATATATGGCTATTTTGTATAGAAGATTTTTTTTTGTCAAAGAAACCTCTACTTGTCTGATTGGCATTTTTTCACCCGTTTCGCGTATTCTTATTTGCAATGTTGACGGTGGGGGGGGGGGAATAGATAAATATGCTAACTCATAAGATTTATGTGAGCAAACTCAAACCAGGCTTAGTTTCGCAATATATTGGATACATTGGTTATATAGCAACATAGTTTACAATGTAAGAGTTTTTTTTATTGTATTCGGAGGTATTTCCCGCTTAATATGACAGGTTGTTAATAATATAAATTGGATACATCCTATTTTCCCAACTTGATGATAGATTTAAAACTAGTCCATAGAAACTGACAACAAGCAGCACTATAATGTGAATTCTTCTTAGTCCACAAAATTCCTTGAGGTTGATATTTTATATATTTTCCACGCATTACAATTGAGCGACGATCGACTTCAAAGAATCTTGTCGATGGTAGGCGATAAATTACCGTAACGTAGTCTTAAGTATATTGTTTTTGAGCTGAGAAAATCGATATGGAGTATCGTGTAATGAAAATAATCTTTTTCAGCCCTTATAAATCTCATCAAGCAAATACATAAGTACTATGAAATGAAAGTAAAAAATTAATAAAACGAAATTTAGTACAGTTAAATTATAATCTCGATATTTGTTTAGCATGCATTTTTGACTGAGAGATCTTACATTAGTTTAGAGTAGAGTTCGTAGTAAAACCGCGAATGTTCATAAAAATTATTTTAAAAAAACATGTAAAATGGTATCAAAGTTGGTTTTTGTTATCATAGATACCTTTACATTTGAATTCAATTTGAATTAATTACTTTACTTTTTTAGAGAATTTAATTTTTAGATATTGGAAAATTTATGTTATTGCTTTAAAAACAATAACAAGTGTTTCTAGGGTTTTCTAGGGGATTTTGTTTTGTTTAATTTGACTATAATCATAAGCTCTATTGCTAAATTTCAACTGCTGCGTTTCTTATAAAATGGAAAGATTTTCTTTCTGCTTCTGTTTAATTCTAAAGAATAGAGCATGCATCGAAAATCCTAGATCCATATTGAATCTTGGAGTTGTTAACCAAACGTTTGGGAAAGGCTTTATGTGCATTAAAAAATATTAGTGTGAAAAAGTTGAAAAACTCTCCCTGTAGAGAAAAATAATTACCTCTGTGGTGTCATGGAGAATTGCCAGCATGGCTATAAGCGGAATCTTGGATGGGTTCTCTTTCCTATGAGGAATGGAAGAAAAAAATAGAGAATGATGCTCGAGCTACTTTCTGTAGTTTATTGTCAGAAGAATCGGTGACTGAGTACATTGGATAGATGAAACTGATTCTTTAGCGGAGGCTCTTAGCTTTATTTTATTCTATTATGTCATAAATTAAAATGGAATTTTCTTTCTTTATTTTTCGCTAGCCATAAAGAAGGGGTGAAAATGAAGAGACTTTTCCGACGTATTAGATGCTCTGGTGACAACATTTTTCTTGCGATTAAAAATTAGAACTCGTGACAAATTTCAATATTCAAACTTAAATATTAAAACTCGTCGTAAAGGCGCGTATACTTTTAATTGCTTTTATTTTTTTTGAAATAAAGGTAAGAAATTAACATAAATTTCTACAACTTCCTTTATAATTGCTACAGCTTTTCAAATATAATAGAAAACATTTAAAAACTGGAATGCTTTGTGATCGATCTTATATATAAAAAATTGTTTTATGTTCATTCTGCACAGCTGATTCAGAATAAGGTGTTATATTATACCATCGTACAGCTTAATGGATCATATTCTGGCAAATCGCTAAAGAATCTTCGATTTTTCTGATTGACCTGTGATTCTTCCAAAGACTACTAAATTCTATTCAATTTAAAAATAATAATTTAAAAACTACAATTTATTAAAGCTTTATTAAATGGGCCGTTAACGATGGGAATCATATTATAACAACTAATATAGCTTAGGTACTTGCTTGAAAAGTCTACAGTTCTGCATTGTCGCTAGTGTTGTATACAACCTATTGCCAACAATGTAGACATTTTAGAACACCCGAAACAATTCAGTTTTTATTGATGAAAAGATTGCTTAAGAATGCCATTGCTTAAGAATTTCTAAAACTGTTCACAAGGAATACCACTTTTCAAGCATCATTTTTGTATTTTGGTTAAAGCATAATGTCCTTCATTTCGATCTAGTTGCTCTTACACCTAGTCATTCTTTCAGAATATGCAGCACATAACCTTGGTATCTAGTTACAATAGAGTTTCAGAATTGTGATTAACACGTGACGTTTTACAACGTGGCATAACACCTGCGCTAGGATATAGTTGGACGATACCATTTAAAGTGAGGAAGGCTAGGATTTGAACTAACGTTGATTATAAACTTAATATGCTGGCTCTATTTTATGGCAGGCCTATGAAGCTGCCACTATTCAATTTCCAGATCTTGTAATTATTGATCAATATTCCAAGAGATATGAAATTTTGAGCTTCTGTTCAAAAAATATTCGATATTCTATTTTAAATACTTGCATTAATTTAGATTATTTAATTTAAATACTTAATTTCGATTAGTTTATAATATGAGAACGGCCATGTTGTTAAAATAAGGAATAAATTAAATGCATGCAGCGACTTCAATCAAAAAACGAAGGGAAAAATGTAACTATAAAAAGTCATGCTTTTATAGACCGAGAAAAAATGAAAACGATCCAAGCGCAGTGAAAAATAGTATTAAAATATTGCAAAATCTTTTGGGTTGCTTCAGAGGCAACTTGACTAAAGCCATAATATCTTCCGAATTTCAAAATCACAGTATCTTTTGTTTTGATAGTTACTTAAATATGTACATTTAAATACACGAAATTCGATTATTTCTTTTTATAATCTATATTAATAAAATTTGTTATAGATGCTTAGTTTATCGTAAATATTGGCTGTGTGTGTTGATGTATTATAGAAAAAAAAATTGCAAAAGAAAAGTACTTAATTGGTGTATTCTTCCATGGAATAAGAAACCATGTAACAAAAAGAATGAAATTGTTTTAAGAATTTTTGCCTTTATAAAAAAAATAAAATAGTGCAGCTTCTTTTTTTTGAGATGGTAACATTAATTTACGATATTGCTGTGCTATATTGAATTGATATCTTTCGAAGCTTTTTGTAATTTAGAAGTTCCATTTGCTGACGTGTATGCCCTAGAATAACAATAAACAAATCATTTTTGTAAGTTATGGAATATTTTTGCACTTCATTGCCGGGCATTATAAAGATAGTTCTGACAAATTTTATGGATGAATTATATTCGAAAACTTAACTGATTCCAAAGCAGCCTTCTAAAATACCATAAAAGGAGTCAGTATAAGCATCATTAGGTTAGGGAATCTTACTATTCTGAAGTACGAAAATAGTTCCCTTTCATTGTTGAGTTGATTCATGATAGTCGAAATGGTTATATTTTTGTTCGGTCATAAGAGCTACATTTTCAACGCGCCATTTATAAATAGTAAAAAAAAAAGGTTAAAATCGTTTGAAAAAAATTAAATCCACAAGATACGGGAGATTTATCAAAACTATCTTTTATACAAAAGTATATATGAAAGTTTTGATGGAACAATATTTCATTGTATTATTTATTAGGAAAAATTGCAAAACTTCACCTTATTCTCACAGTTTAGAGACACTGGTTTTTATGATTTCAATTTTACCAATTCCGTTAACCTCCTAAATTACAACTATGTAACATTTTATTTCGAATTCTTTCTCTTGATGCTCTTGACTTTCTGTCACATAATGTTAAATTATCGCTTATAATTCGAATTTTTTTACTTATATGGAAATTAAATTAACAAAACCTCATTTCCATTAGTTAAATACGTCCACTCGTTAACTCGATTTCTTGTATGCCTGTTTGTATTTCTGTTCGGTACAAAATTTGAATCGATTAAAAACTTTCACTGCTGATAGAAGGCTGCATGCCAAATCTTTAGCTCATCCACGAGTTAGTTCAAAATCGATTGCAAAATTTCACGTCACAAAATTAAAATGTTAAAAAAAAATATTTATTTACATTTTTTTTAAATATACGAAGTCTTTAAAGCAAATTAAAACATGCATACTGTTTATACGGCTTTGAAAAAAATTGTGAATTAAAAGTTCGTTATCACAAATGTTCAGGATAATCTGTATGGGATTAGGAATCTCTATGGGGTTGTAAACTTGTATGGGACAAGGAGAGATTATTTTATACTTTTTATTCCGTTTTGAAAACTCGATATATTAATTTTTTAAAAAATAATTATGTATTTACTTGACAATTTAATTTTAATAAACAATGTATTAAAAAAACTTCTTGTTTCTATAACACATTTAGAACACACTGGGGTGAATTTTATTGTTTGTTTTAAAGTTATATTCTTCAACCATTGTAATCATAATGCCTGTATACTGTTATTTCTTAAAAATAACCTATTTATTTATCAATATTAATATTTTAAAGCAATTAAAATTTTAAATTATATATATATATATATATGCTTCACTGCCTATTAATGTTACATTTTTATATTATTTTTATTTTATTGATATATATATATTTTACTATTTTTAGTTTCAAAATTCGACGCATTTTCTTATATTCATTTCTAGACTCTTCTTTCTTGAATTCTTGGATAAATCTAATTTTTACTGTCCCGCTGCTGTCAACTTCAAATTAGCCCATATCCACTGTATTAACTAAATTCAGCGGCGAATTTAGAAATTTTGTAATTTCACATTTCAATACATTTTCAATTTTGCTAATGTGTTACAAATTTATTTTAGTTTATTTTTTTTATAATAGTAACTTTCTAAAAATTTATTTGTTTTTAATTTATTGTTACCTGAAAAGCATCCACGTTTGTGCACAATTTAGGCAAACTCGCGGAATTTAGGAATAAAATAATAACTTTGTGAACACAACGATGCATATAAAAAATTGTCGATTGTATTATACAAATTAATAATGTTATCACATTTTCTAATTTATAGAATTAAGATTTTTGCAAAACTTATTTATTTATCAACTGAGCTAACAACTTTTTTTTCTTCACACTTCTGCCACTTCTACTGTCCTAGTGATCTTAAGTGTCTACCTAGTCGGATAACCACCACTGAGTTGATTTTTAAATTGAAACAGTTACATTTTTGTTAATGAGTGTTTGAGTTTTGTATCATTAAAAACCAACAGACTTCTAAATGCCACTTGAACTGAAATACACACTGAACACTTAAATAGCCATTTTCCTCTACTGATCGTCTTAAAGAATTCCTTGCCTTGTGAGCCCCGAAACGAGTTCCCAGTAGAGCGAGCGCGCTTGACCCAGTTACCAAATCTTCTGATGTAACGGAACTCGGAGTGGTTGCCTTTTCCGCTTTTCACAGGGGAGACAACAAAGAAGGGGGTAGGGAGAGAATGCAGGGTCCCCCAAGGGACTACCTGCCATACAGGGGTCGAGTATTAAGAGTGAAAGAAACGGATTTGGAAAAAAATGAATCTCTTTTGTTGGTGAAGAATAAACTCTCCAAATAGTCTCTTAGAAATAATGTCATCACTTTGGTATTTCATTTTGGCAACGTAAAAATATCAGTTTAATTGTTTTCTAGTAATTAGGTAGGAGCCTACTTTTGTTAGAGGACTTACGTACTTTTCAACTTGCTTCTTGAATATTTAATATAAAGGTTTTCCGAAATGGATGTATGTGTTATTCATTTACTTAATTTGTGTTTGTTAATAATTTTAACGTACAATAGAAGACATTTGAATATATTGGCTGTTTTGATACGTTTTCAAAACTTATAACTTACTCTTGGGATTTGAATCATGTATCGAATTAGATGACCCTTTCTTTGCTATCTCTTAACCGTAATAGGATCACCTAATTAGACAATAGGCATGAACTAATTAGAAAGTCAATGTGAATCGCAGACAATTCAGTCGGAAGCCAAAGTGTTAAATTTCTTAGAATTTGCTTAAATGATTATTTCTTAATGATTGGGAAGCTGAGGAAAAGTTCTTTTTAAATTTTAATTTTATGATCTTTAAATTAAATGATGTTTTTTACATTATGTTTTCATAGCTGCTTTTTTTCTAGAAATCTGTAAGTAGCGTTGAAAAAGATCGCAACAGAAGCTAAAAATTGACTTTATATTTATTGCTATAATCTCAATATATAAGCATTAGGAATGTTTATGTATTCCGGTGTTATTTATATTGAATTACAATGACTGTTAATGGCCTAATTCGTATTTAAGGTACAAAATATGATAATTTAATATATTAAAAATTGAAAGTAAATCACTCAAGGACTTGATAAAAACATTCAATTTTCATCTGAATGAATTGGTGCAAACTGCATCTCACCTATTGCATAATAATCTATAGAGCCTCTTCCCCTTCCTTTCTTTAAAAAAAGAATAAATACTATTAGATACAGGAAACATATTGCTTCGAAATGAAAATAGATTGTAAGATTTCCATTTTGTTGGGCTTACACAAACTGCGTAAATTTGTTCTTATAACCTACTTACCCTCGCTTTTTGAATATGTGATTTTAAATAAGTTTTAGGAAATTCTGCGTGAAATTTAATAGTTCAAAAGAAATGAATTTTATTCTTTCCGAATTGGGGGAAAAATTTTTTTTAGTAAATCGCTTTATCGTTGCACACGACAAAGCATTTCCTTTTTCATATATATAAACTTAAAGCAAAATTTCACTTTCTTTCTGAGTTCTGGTGTATGTCCTATAAAAATTCACTTTCAGCATGGAGGTGAATGAACCCCTGGAAAATGAAAAGAAATAAAAAGAATATTTTTTTCGGCAGTGCATTTTCAGATACTTTTTTTTATTCGTGTTTTCATATCACAAAATTCTTTTCAGCTATGGTTTGGTGATCACTTTTGATGCATTTATGTTTAAATATGTAAATGTTGATGGAAATATTTGAATAAACTCGCTATATTATTCTCAGTTTGTTTTGTTTCGATTTAGGTTTTGGATTAGCTTTAAGGTTAACGCACTTTCAGGCGCATTTATTAAGACAATTAATTCAGTGGTATATAGTAAAATTCACTTAAATAACCCAAATTATGGCTCATTTTAGGGATTTTTGTTTTTGTTTCACAAGCTTTACATAAAAAGAAAACGCAAAACAGTTATTGAATACAATGTCATTTCCTGAAAAAAAAATGTTTAGCAACCAAATGAAGAAATATTTTAATTCTTTTAGCATTCTTTATAATTCATGTTTCGTTCCTTTTATTCCTTTCCGTTTAAAGATCTGAAAATTACTAGCAGCCTAATTGTTGAAATAGCTGTAAGTGGTAATATTTTTACCGCTTGATTCTGCTGTCCCACCTCTTCATGTTAAGAATTTTGATATTTTTACATTTGAACGTCCTCGAAAATAATACACTGTTTTAATATTCTCAGAAATTAATGATTAATTACTGATTTATTTATATAAATTGTGGTCCTTCTCAAAGTACTAAATCTGTTAGTGAATTTTAGAAAAAACCAATTCGAAGAACTTTGTAATATTTATAGTGATGAAATATAAATTAAAAACTATAATGTAGAGAATAGTTAAAATAAAAAAGAAATTCTATGTTTTAGCATATAAATTTCTCTCTTTTTTTTTTTTTTTTAAAAGCGGTATTAGTTTGAAATAGAAAATAAAAATTTTCTTTCCCGAAATATTTATTCGTTTAAAAATTTTCCATTTATCTAAATTCGTTTTTTTGAAATCGCAAATTTATTTTTATTTGTTTGGCGTAATTTTAATCCATATTTTTTTTAATTCGCATTATCTGAATTGCCTAAAGCAACTTGAAAATTTTTATTCCCTCTAAATAAAAATATTCTCATTTTTTTTCATTAAAATAATGCACCTAATAAAAATTTAATAAGTGACAATATTTTACGTATACCTATATTAATATGCCAACAACTATTAATAATAAACTGATTTAAAAATCAGATTATTTAATTAAAATACAAATACTAGGTAGATCGCAATAGACACATTTATGGATATTCTAGTGAAAAATTGGCATTACAACCGAGTACTCCATTTTTACCTCCCCGACATTCGCATGTGACCAAAACATAACTGCAGACGATTTGCAAATCGTTTGCAGTTTTACTTTGCGACTTGAACTGACTCTCCAGGAAATATCCTAGGGGCCTTTTGCGAGGCTTACTTTTCGGAGCAGTTAGTGAAGAATAGCAGATGGCGGTCCCGTCGGAGAAAACACTGCCTTCTAATGTAGCCTTTGTTTCTCCTTTTTTTCCGCTATTTCCTTCGGTTTATTCCAATTTTTTTCCTTACTTCCTTCCCCTCTTGGCGCTGGGAAGACCCTAACAGGTCATTGACCTACCCTTGCTTTCTCAGAAAAGTTTTTGGGATGGGATCTGTTAGCAAGCCCCACAAAGTCTCTTATGGTATTCGTTACAAGGATACACCTGTTGGCACTGGGGCTTCGGAAATCCGTCTCTTAAATATTACTTAACTGTAGCTGAATTCTCACTTAAATGACTTTTACTTGAGAAAATGAAGTGACATAGACTTAAAAGTAGTTTATCCCGATACCTTAAATGGGAAAGAATTATTCTTTTATTAGTATATGCTTTTATCATCGAGCATAAAATTGTGCAGGTAATATTTTCGTTAAAAAAAGTCTTCAATTTATTTTTTAACAAAATAATTTTTTCAATAAATCCGAACAAAATTTCATCAATTTATATATATAAAAAAAGTACATAATTCTATCAAAAGTTCGTCATCATTGAAAGACTACTAAACTAAATAATTTTTGATGCAATCCTTACAGAATTTTCTGAGTTCACTAAAAAAGTAGGCAAATATTGTATACGATCTCTTTGCATTCGGTACAGAATTGATAAAACGCCAGTTATACGTTTCTTAATTTAGGAAACTAAAAAAAACATGGTAATGAGGTTAATTTTTTGAAAAAATGTGAAATTATATCATTAGAGTAAGTGGTAAAGAAATTGTTGGTAATTTTATGAAATTCTGTGTTGCTAGATGAAATATTTTTAAAATTTAAAAAGTAAATAGCCTCTTGATTTTTAATTTCAGCGTGTCTTTTAGTTATGATGTAATAAAATGTTAGTTAATTTTTAATATAAAAAATTAGTACAGAATTTCTTCAATGTGTTCGTAACAGAAGGAGAATTCTATCTTTGTAATTTACAAACGACACGTGTTAAAATTAATAGCCGAACCTAAGTTGAAAAAAAAACCTATGATTATATTTTTATACTGGCTTTAATCTGAACAACGTTTTTTTTGCTTAAAAAATTCAGTGTAATCTTAATTTCCAATAACTTGCTATCGTTCGAAAATGCAATACGAGGAATTAGAAAAATTTGATTTAAGATATGTAGTTTTGTCCCTAATTTATTGGTAAATATTGGTGAGAACATATCTAACTGGAATTTTTAACTTCCCAAAAAATATATTTTACATAACTTCGAAATTTCGAAAAAAGTCATCTACTTTGTTATCAAAAGTTGCCATCCTTTCATTCCTCCTTGAGGTTTTCGAAACTAAGTAACACCGCCACAATTTATTTCTTGATCAATTTTTTAAAAATATTATTCCAGAAAGAAATGTTCGCGTATTAGAGAATTGTGATATTTTTTTTCTCAAAAATGTTAAACAAAATAAGTTTTTCCCTTCATGGCTTGCACAAGGAAGCATTCATTCGTTATTCATTTTTCAAAAACATATATAACCTAAACATTAAAAACATCTCGTAGCTTAAATTTCAAGACATATGATTATTAAAGAAAAATATAGCACTTTTTAACAATCTTGGGAAGAAATATTTTTTCTTCCTTTTCTCATTTAATTGAATTAGTATCTAACCAAATTCAAAGGAAGGTAATAGAGATACAATGTTATTCAAGGCATGTTGGTTTGAAAGCGGATATGTCTTGAATTGTAAAAATTCATGATAGCCAAATCTGCAAATGCTCGAAAGTATGCATATGAAATTACTTCGCTGATGGTTGCCTTTAACCTTGGGAGATTTTTGAAAATAATCACTACGAACATGATAATCCCCCTCATTCATAACAATATACAGAGTAAGTTGCCAAGTTTTAGCAAAGAAACATCAACAGTATTCTCATTCATTTTTATCATGTTTTTTACATATAAACCTACATTTCTGTAAAAATTAATTTTTTCTGTTTTTTGGGGTGGCATATGAACGTAAGTATTATTTATTTGACAAGTACTAGATTTTCAATTAACTATGTTTGATTTACATTAGCTGCTCTTAGCACTTTTAACACTCTCTATATTTCCCCATTTAATCAATCGTTTGTTTAAATGCTTTTTCCTTAAAAATGTGTACGTTAATTTTTATAAAAAAAACCTGCTTTCCGAAATATTTTTTTAAAAAATTTCTCGGAAATTTTATGAATAATAAATGTAAATTTTTAATTCATGCTATTTAAAATTATAGACATGCAATTAATTTCCTTTTAATTAAAATTTCAACAATTTAATTTTTCAAAACCAGCATATTGAGGGATGTATTAAAATGTACTACAATTCAAATAAAAATCGTTCATTTAAGAAAACAGCTGTGAACAGAATTTTTAAACATCCTTCCAAACGCAAAACAATTTTTTTAAAAAATATTGATTAACAATTTTAACATTTCTTGCTGCTACCGAGTTTGAAAAATTACTTCACGAAATCTCTTTAACTTCAAATAAAAAATTTTGAAAGATAAAAATATCAAAATTTTTATAAAACAAGTTTTTTTTAAATGTTTGATATAAAGTGTATGCTGGAAAAACTATCTTTTACCATAGAATTTTTTTGAAGTGAATGTGTTTGGAATGTCGTCACCATTACGCAAACGATCGAGCTAGCCAAATCGACAATACTTTGAAAATAGTAGCACAAAATATTATTCTTTTACGGAAAGTCTTTCATAAAAGGAACATTATATATATATATATATAAAAGTTGTATGTGGTCCATTTCAGAGTCGTATTTTTCTTTTTGGGAACGATACTTTCAAAACGATATTTATCTATAAAATACACTGCATATCGCTTGGGAAAAAAAAAAAAGATAAGAATTCCGTACAATTCAGCTAACAGTTAATATTGTATTCTCCCTATCGTTCCAAAATTTTAAATTACTGTAAGTGATTCAAAATATCTGATTTTTTTTTCTTGTGATTGGTTTCAAATTTTAAACACTCTGTTTGTCGTCAATGAACTGAAAAATATTTACATTTCTTCAGGAACATTTCATGGATACTTTCAAATATTAATGAATGGTCAAATAAAAAAAGACGAAGTGTTTAAAAATCAGCTTTCTCTTAGCCCTATATTAATATAATATTGTGTATCAGTACATAAATTGCGAAGATATATTCTGTTTCGTATTCTTAAACATCTATAATGTGTGACATGAGTAAATCAGGAGTGTTTCTATGGGATTAATGAATTCGTGTTTGAGAGAATCTGGGATTCTTAACAGATGGGTGGAAATCATGAGAAAGTCTATAAGTAATGAACTGTGATTGCGTGTGTAATAATGGGTGGGGAGCTAGAATTATATTGGATAGTCCTAGATCGCATTCATTTTCTGCATAGAGCGTCATGGGGTAATAGAGCATTATTATTAAAACCATTAGCATTTATATATTAAGGAATGAAATATTGGAGTTGTATGTTTCAACACCAAAACGTTCAGAGCCAAAATCAGTTGGGTCAGCATTAATGTATTTTCTTTTCTTAATATTATTACAAGCGCGTATTATTATTACATTTTCAAAATTGGTTCTTAAAGATAATTCAGAAGTCATCTTTATCTGAATATATTTCGAAAATCTCCATTTATGTATACATTTAATTAGCAATAATTTAATTGGTTTTGTACGATGGCATTTAATTCGTTTTCTTATATTCATATGTATATCTAGAAATTAATTTTTTCGCTATCACAGAAAATGGGTCTTGGTATTGCGTCATTTATTCATTTTTTGGAACCCAAGAAGGATGGTGAGTGAAAGAAGTTTGAGAAGCTCAGATTCGTACCATTAGTATTTTGATTCATCATTAATCATTTTGTAGTGGTGTGATTTTCGATAAAGAGTTTATTTCACATAAAATGCTTTAATTATTATATATAAGAGCTTATTCAACTTTTATTCCGTTCACGCACTAAAGATAAACAATCTTCAAAATGTGGAGAGGAAAATATTGATTATTATCACTTTAGTTTTTGTCGACGCTTCTTGACTCATGCTTGTGATTCACTTGTTCTGTCTAATAAGATGACCCTTTCTATACAACTGGTAAGAAAATGTAGAATAGGATAATGTAGTTATATAGAAGGCGTCAATCGTAGGCTAGTATTGTAGGCACTGGCATCAGTCAGTCTTTTAGCATTGACGTTTTAAAGAAATAAATGATTATTTGTTATTTTAAGATTTTAGATATTTTACATCTATGAAATCGAAAGAAAACATGTCATGATTCAGAAAACGATGCATTTCTGTCAAAAAAATGATTCTTCGCTAAGTATTTGATATATATGTATATAAGATAGGCGTCTGCTTTATTTTAGAATCAATCATCATTAGATAGAGGAGAAAATTTCATGTTTATCAGTTATCCATTCGTCGATGGATTTGAATTTAAAGAAATTCTTGTGAATCCAATGCTTCGTCTGTTTGTTTTTACTGAACTCAAGTGATTTCATGATTGACCTCATGATAATTTTTTTTTATTTTGAACTTTTATCATCGGCTAAAACATTTCAAAACATTGGTAATAGTTTTGATTTATATTTGGATCTTCTGTTTAACATTACATACCGCATTACTCATCATTTGTAAATCACGCAAACCAAACCTTATGTATCTGTTAAGTTAAGAATCTTTTTAGGTAAAACTGATTATTATTTAACTTAATTTTTAATGATTACGTAATTTAACAAGTTTCTTGCATAATGAGGAAATTAATATAAACGCTGCATATTTGAATATAATACTTAATTCAACGATAAACAAAAGAAAAGTGATAAAAGCAAATGTCTTGAAGAGTTTATATCTCAACACTGAGCTTATTAAGTTTATTAAATTATGCAAATTCTTAAAACAATCTGACTCAAGAAGATTTTTTCCTTTCTTCAGAAATAACAGAAAAGTGTATTTACCCACGCTACAGTGTGTATTCATTTTGAACGCATTGTTGCGAGACCCTCATAACAAATACTAGAATGTATCAATTATCCTGAGCAACGCAACCTTATAAATGGCAGTTTTCTGTATCTGCTTGGGCATAGAAATGCGGAATCCTTAGAACATTCCCTTTTCAACTTAAGATTACACGGCATCGAGAAAGAATAAATCCGTTAATGAATTCACCCATTTAATCAAATGCTACAGAGAGACTTGAAGAGTAACAATTAAGCGGGCTTTATGCATTCTGTATCATTCTGTGAATTTAAACTCTCGCTTTGATTTAACATTGTTGCAGTGTTATTTTCGTTTCATCCGCAGATTTGAAATTTCGGATCACTCGAAAATCCAATTTGACTAATTTTAGATATACATAATATAGATATGCTTTACTTTGTGGAATTCCAAGTAAATCATGTATTGAATGAATAAATATCTTTAAAATTGATGATCTACATGAGAACAGCTTCTAGGAAATGAGGGTCCAGAATTTCTAAGAAAATAAACTTTTGAATGTTGAAGGGCTTAGATATTAATGGCATACATGAAAGATGAAAATTCTATAAAGTGAAGGTACAGTGTTTCGTTGAAATTAAAGTTTTGTCTTCTCACAGAAATAGCGGGAGTACAATTTAAATTTTGAAATAAAATTTATCTCCCGCAGTCATTTCAACAGCCAGAACCAATAAAAAATGGAAAAAATAAGGGAAATATTTGCTCTATAGCGCAGTTACAAATTTATGAGTTTGAGAAATGTGACGAGAATTTTTTTAAAGAAAATTGTAACTTCAGATCTGTTTACTGGAGGCATTTATAATGTGACAGAAAAAAATAAAATCCTCGTTTATAAATAAGGATTGATTTAATGTGTGTAACTAAAAATAATTTTTTGCATACACAAGTTGGATTCAAAAATTCTTTGAGATATTTTAATTATAACTTAGGTCTGCAGAAATAAATCATTTTTACTTTCTCGTTCATGAAGCATAAATAAAGTGTCGTAATCATTAAAACATTGGAACTCGAGATTTTACTCGGATCTCCACGTTTCAGATTTTCCTGTGTTCAAAAAACACATTTTAGGAATTATATCAGTCTGCCTGTGAGCACGATAATCAGAATTGCTTTAGGCCAGAACGCTGAAATTTGGTAAATAGAATTAGGACCAAATTTATAGATTTCTATCAAATTTCAACAATGAAGATTTATATAAATAAAATTTGGTGCATAGGTTTAGCATCTAAATTATAAACACTTTTCCAATTTTGAAAAGATTCTGTCAAACTATTTGCCATCTATTGGTCTGTACTTTCGCATACAGGAAAACACTATAAATGACTTTCATGTTGCGGATCTGTTCTAAATTTATATCTAATTAAACTTTTGTATTTATTTTCATTTGATTTATTGCTATCTCCTTTATTTCTTTTACTTAATTCACTTACAAAAAGTCACCTTTTGTTTTACAACCCCATGTTTTGTTGTAAAAATATCTTGTTTCTGTATGCCTGATTTTTATTTGTTTAAAGACTTTTGAAACACTCTGTATGTACTTATACAAAATAGAATTTATCATTATTACTATAAAATAGACTAATAGAAACTGAAGGGTATGGTTTCATCAGTGTTCAGATTTATTGAGTCGAACTTGCTATCGTTTATTGTATTATCAATCTTTATTAGTATACCATGTGAGATAAGTAATTATTACTGTATAAATGAGGAATTATCAATATTTTCTGATGAATATGCTGATGATAGAAATTAAAATTATCATTATTATTACATCTTTTTTTTTACCTTTAACTTATTGTTGTTTATTATATAATCAATCTCGATCATTATTATTATCGGAATCTGATTAAGGAATTATCAATTTATGAAATTAAGACGGCAGAATGTAAAAATATTATCATCATTGTTGCAAATTGACTCCGTTTGAATTTCTGCTGCTTGCTATTTACTCAATTATGTTATTATTATACTCTTGAAAAAATTTTTATTTTCGGATTGAAAAAATATTATCATTATCGTATCTTTACGATAATGGTAGAAATAAAATGAAACATCGTTGTGTTTTTATATAAAGTAAAACCTTTTCATGTGTTTTGACGCTTTTAGCGTCTTGTGACAAAGTTGTCTGTATTTTGTATTGCGTATGCCGCTCAAGTTAATAGAATTGCATAACTCTAATAGCGCTTTTCAACTCTTATAGCGCTGATAATCTTGTAGACGTCTGGAAAATTGTAGCAATTTCAACAAATATGAACGAGTTCTTGCAATGAATACTCGTGATGAAATAATTCTTCAATTTATTGTTTATTTCATTACTTCTAACTTTTACCAGTCTTATTTATTGATTCAGATGTCTTGTTTGACCAAGCCTTGGTCTAGCCATCGTTATTATTTTATCTGAAATCATACTGTCACGTATAATCGAAAGTTTAAGATATAAATCACACTTAGTAAACAGTCTCTGTCTTATTTTTATTTTACGTTTTTTCTAAAGTTCAAACGTAATAAATGCTATGGCGACTTAAAATTATGATTGATACGGTGAAATACATACTTCTGGTATAAAATGATCATGTTTTCTTTTGTTGATTCTCAAATATCCTACTTTAAAAGGTTTAAGAATATAAAATGAGCATTTCTCAATGTATTATGGTGATAATTTCAGTACTCTGTCACTTCTAAATTTTTTTCGTTTATAAACTTATCTGTTCATCACACTTAAAATGGACAACTGTGAATTTTCCTCAACAGAAATACTTCTTAATACTAAATAAAATATACGTTTTGGAAAACCTTTGGTTTAAGGACAACGGTTATTATTTCAGTATTTTGCAACTATAGATTAAACGCATGCAGAAATATAATAAAATTTGTTTATCCACGGTCCAAATTTTCGCAAATGTCATTGGGGTTGCAATATTTATTAATATATGTAGAATGATGTTGATATTTTTTCTTTTTAATTTTGAACAAATAACATTCTTTGGAGTCCTTTAAAAGGGAGCACATTTTCATTTTGGCTCATTCTAGGTAATTTTTAAAGAATTTTGCTGTCCATGGCACGGATTGTTGCAAAATGTTCTTCAAATATTTGGCCAAAGTATCATTAACCATTTAAGTGCGACGAAGCACTATCTTGCTTCACTTGTCGTATACCAAGAATTCTTCCGCACTCAAACGGTTAATATTTACCCTATAATATTTGATAAATAAATTGTTTCCCATTTAATTGGTTTTACATTCTTTCAGTAAGTATTGCTCTGAATGAACTCTTGGAAATAAACGTAACATTTTTTTTTCTGTAATTCATAGCACATAATGCTGCATGCTGTTCTTTCTTTTCTGAGAATAATCAGTCTAAAAATTATAAAGTAGACTATTCACAGTCTTATCTTTTATGTATTTCCAACTCATTATAGGAGCATTCTTGATCCATCTTTAAAAGTGAGGTGACGGAAAGTAGGGAAAATAGATTAATTTATGAATCCGCCAATCGCTGGCTGTGACAACATATGGGTCTTGCAAGAAAGTTCTGGGCCTCATATAGTCTGAAGAATTAGGTGAAATATCGTTAATTTTATCATTATAGTATTTGGTAATTATAAGGCTTCTTGTTTTACTGGTTTTACCTTCTAACAAATAGCACCCTGTGTAGTGCGGAGCAGTTCTTGTGAGAATTATCAGCCTGAAAAAAAGTAAAATATTATCAGCCTTATCTCCTTTTCTGAACTGCTTATTTATTATAGAGGCATCCTGGATCCATCCTCAAATGTGAGGTAATGGAAAACAGGGATAATAGACTAACTTATGGATCGGCAAGTCGCAGACCTTGACAAGTCTGGGCTACGCAAGAAAGTTCTTGGCCTCACATGGTCTGAAAAATGAAGTGAAATATCGCTAATTTCATCTTTGTGATATTTAGTAATTACAGAGCTATTTGTTTTATTGGTTTTGCTTTCTATTGGATTTTAGGTTAGCTAAAAGTTATATAAATATTATGAAAAATCTGTTTCAAAATATTTTATTCCGTTCAAATTATTTTTAGTTCTTTTGCAGATATTTCAAAACTTATTTTTTATTACATTTACAATTACGTTATTATTTACACCTGTGCGGTTTATTTGTTCGGATGACAAAAATTGGGAATGATCTCTCTCGATCATGGAAAAAAAATATTGTCATGGAGAACTGGGAAAATTTCGTATATAAGATGATAATACTAGGAAATATACTAAATATTGTATTAAAATGTAAAAATTTTCGGAAAACTTGTTACTGTTTGAAGTAACAGGAACGTTATCAGGTATGTCCCTCTCGATTCCCAATAGTAAAATAATGAAGAGTGTGACCTTGAACACTTGAATTCGAAGATTTTTCATTAAACTTCCCAGCTATACCAACATAAATAGTTTCAAAATTCCGCATATTTAACTCGAATAACCAAATCTCAACTAATGTCACGTATTCTCTGCATTTCAGATGAATCAAGTCTTGAACAGGATTTTGAAATAGAAAGTCTAAACTTTTTTTTCCTTTTTGTTGTTGTTAACAATTTGCTCGTTTAATAAAACTTAAAATAACTAAAGAAAACAAAAATAACAAATGCTTATTTTTGAAAAAAGCTTTTGAATATTTTGCTATTGAGATATTTTTTATTTCTATAATTGAAAAGTACGTTTTCTTCCATTTAATGTCTCCTGAACAATGATGAGGGGATCTGAGAAGTCCTTCGATGTAAGAGTTGCTACAACGTAGAAAGATATAAGTATTAATATTTATCAAAATCCTGTCGATGCGGAAAGATTTGTGGATATTAAGAAACAACGCAACTAAAGTAAATAATCCCAAACTTGTGTTATTGAAAGTAATCCCTAACATGTGTTACTGGATGAAATCCCTCTAACATGTGTTACTGAATGAAATTCCTCTAACATGTGTTACTGAAAGTAATCTCACTGTTATTGCTCTCACTTTCGGTTTGTTCCGCCATTATTGCCTAATTCCTTACTTAATTCAGACGATAAAATTTTGGATGGATACTATATTATTAGTAACGATGAAAATTATGCAGTTACTTATTTGTTGTAGACAAATTATTTTCTCCATGAATTTAATAATATACATTGAAAATATTGAAGAAAATATGTAAGAAAGTGCAAACTGTGAGCTTGAAAAAATACGAACTCAAGAATTTGATGAATTTCTACTTTTCAAATAACCTAACTCCGACACGCATACGCGCACACGCCACGTCTGTCTGAGAGGTATGATTATTTAAAAGTGCTTGCTGAATTAAAATAAGGACATTTGATCTGCTGTTTACGTAGTTTCTAGCAAATTCTGGAGAAAATTCTATCCATCTGGTCAGTACGTTTGTCCATATGTGAGCACAAGAAAACATAAATACATTGAGTTATTAATAAGAAATATGAATTTAAATGAAATTGAGTAATTAGAAGAAATATAGCGTTATAATTAGGATTCTCTCAAATTTAAAACGAAATTCATCCGTGAGTTGACTGCGTCTCTATCTATCTGTTCAAACAAGATGGATGCATTTTGGTACGTAATCTTGACACCAAAATTATAGATCTGTAACAAATTTTGGACACAATTCATAAAAAGTTCGGGACAGTTGTCTTCGCATTGCTATGAAGCTAAGTATAAAATGAGCTGCCAACTTTCTGGCACAGAGGTAGCGCGTCTTCCTCGTGTTCTGGGAGTCCCGGTTTGGGCATGGTTGCTCCTCTGTGTGCTATTTGTGAGATGTGTGACTGTGCCCCCCTGTAAAAAGGAGCTGCGCAAGCAAATGTGGAGAGTGTGTAGCTAAGTCGTACTCTTGGCCCTAGTTGGCGCTACTTCAAAAACAAGAGACGCTCCTTTCGGCTTAAATCTCTGCCGTATCAGAGGGGGGCTTGTCCATAGGCAAGTGCCATAAGTAACAACAACAATATAAAATAGGCTGTATTGGGCAAGTATAGGATAATCTCTAAGGCAAACACTTCTTTTTTTTAAAAAAAAAATATTAATTGAAGCATTCTGAAAATTGTTTCCTCTTTATGTCTCAAAATGCTCATCTACTTTCTGCTAACAAATACGGAAACCACCCGAGATTTTGCGCATGCGCCAGTAGATTTTGAATCCCCCCTAATAGAGATGATATGATAGTTGGAGGTTGTGATGTTTATTTTTTACTGTGTAATATATAGAGGCAATACGAAGGCTTCAAAGTAGAACAATTTAAAAAGAGAATGAAAATTAATATCGCGAAATAAATGGTGACAGAAAAATGCAAAGCATGTATATTTGAATGGAACATGTGCAATCAATAATTTAATACTTGTGGAACAGAATTAAATAAATGTCATTCTGCCTTGGCATAATACATAATTTAAAATAAACAAATAAACTGAATAATCATTTTTATAAACTGCTCACAGAAATCGTGCGCCTCAATGCGTGTGATTTTAATAATAATAATAAAAAAAAAGATATTTTATGTTTTCAAAGTAAAATGCATTGATTTAGGCGACAGCTTTTATTCATAATCACCATTGCATTGAATTTTTACGAACGAATTCGATTATATCGATCAGCACGCGAAACTCTAGGATTATATATGCAAACGATGAAAAAGAAAATGAATCAAAACGTGCGATCGCTTTTAATACAATGAGTGGAAGGCTGGAAATTCATTGATTTTCAGTAAACAATTTTCTTGCCCAAGCTATCGAAAAACTTTTAACAAAGGTATTTCTTAGACTGACAATAACATATCAGTGATCATGCGTTCTAACAATGCGATGCTTTACACGATATTAAGCAATCATATCGAATTTTACGCATGAAATTGATTGTAATTTAATCATTGCTACAACCATAACCTCTAAAAAAGTAATATTAAGTTCTACGTGTAGCATATCTAAATTGCAATTTTAACAATATAACTCTAGACGACTAGGTAAACATAGTTTTACTGTAATAATGTCGTGTTTTCTTTCCGGTTTATCTTTTATTTGTTTACATTTCAGCTTTTCTTCGTCAACGCTATCTATGAAATTATCCTGTCAATATAAAAGGGGGAAGTTTCAGGGTTCGAATACTAAGAACTAAGATACTGCTACATTCTTTTTGAGTTCTATAGTTCATTTATTATTATTATTAATTTATTAATTATCTTAAAAGTTCTGCCGATTAAAAAAGTATCTTAATTTGTGTATGAGTTCATGGAATATTAGGAAAGTTTAGATCTTTTTCTAATTAACGGATGCTTTATATAAAGATTTAGTTAATAAATGCTAATGCATTAATTGCATGCAAACACAAAAATAAAAAGTTATTCATGTATTTGAATTTTTAAAATTTCGTTGGTCCTGATTTCGGTGAAACTTTGACGTTTAAACAAATGAAAAAATGAAGTTATAATAAAATTAAGAGATTGTTCAAAGTTAAAATCTTATTTCTCTACCATTGGAGCGAAATCATTATAATAATGTGGTAAAGTCTTGACATCGAGATGTGAGTGCGAACGCGATTCCACTGAAGATACTCCATTTGTTCAGTGTCACAACTTTAGTGGAATAACATTAGCGATTGTGGTAAGAGGAGGGGGACGTAGAAATATATTTGAAAGCCCCCGAAATCATATTTTGTTTTTATTTTACAATTTTAAAGTCCGAAAACAACAAACGGAATAAGGAGGTAGCGGCTGAAATGAATATTAAGCCTGGTGCTCTTTATCTTTTTCTGCACCCAATGACAGTTTCTCGTAGAGGCTCTAGAAGAGGCACTCACCTCATGCCTAGTGACTTTGGTGTTATAATCTATTCGATATACATTATAATGCTAATCGATGAAGAGCTGACGACACCTCTCAAACCTTTCCACCTTTGTCTGACATTGCCAAAATCTGCCGCTGGTTACGCCACTGCACTTGGTGCACATTACTTTTATCATTATCGGTTACATGTCCTGATGTTATCAGTTTGGGGATTCTTGAAGAATCGGGAACCCGCTCAGACACCATCCTCGACGTTTCACCGCGGTATCAAATTTCTAGCTCTCTCCTAATATAATCTCCCTAAATTTAATAATAATTTAATAAACTAATCTGAAACTGCATTCAAAACAAAATTTTCTCCTCTTAAATTATCTTCCATGAATTGTGTTTAATTTACGACAATTTTATTTCACTTAACTCATTCAAGGGATCATAAACTATGTAAAGAGGTCCTAAACGAGACTACACGGAAGGAAATATGAGCTCATATTTTTCGTGTTAACTCTTTAACGACAAAAAAAAAACAATAATCATGTCATTCAATGCTGTTTAAATAATCCTATTAACTTATTTTCAAATAAATATATAATTTTTTTTTCTTGTCTCTATATTAAATACACCATTTTCTTATTATGCACCATTTGTATGTATGTTTACATAGACGCTTGCAAGCATTTGCGTCCGCATAAAAAAGAAGTTATGAGAATGAAAAGATTCACGAGTAGAAAGAGTTTAAGAAGCCTCCTTACTGAAGGCTTTGTGATTACGTCAGCTTTTGCCCAAAATAATTTTTATTTTTAATTTTTCGATTGTATTCTAAATTTCACCCATATTTACACAGTTAATCACCGAAAAAACTTATTTTCGGTTAAAAAGCTATCACAAGTGAAAAAAAAATAACAGAACCTCTTCAGAAAATAAATTTTACTTTCTTGAATAACAGATATAAATTTTTGCAACTGAAAAAAATTGTTAGAAGTCTCTGAGTTAAACTAATTTTACCTTTCTGAATAATCAATAGTTAGTAAAAAAAATTAAAAGTGCCTCCATTTCATCTGATGAAATGTGCAAAATCTCACTTCCGCCTTGATCCGCTGGCACTTAGCATGCGGACCGCAATTGGCTGGGCGTGCCGCTCGTAGCATGCGGGCGCGCGTGACGTCACGTGAGCGAAAATTTACGCAGCTGAGTGTGATGGCGCGAGGTCAAAAAACTCCGTCTCAACAACTCCGCGTTACGCTATGCGTAAGTGTAGATAGTAGGAAAGAGCAGCTATTTTGAGGTCTCTCCACTGAGTCACAGAGCCAGTTATTTCAGATGCGCTTTGGCCGCAGACATTTCCTGCCTTCCACTTGTTCACCCACTGAGGAAGTGAACCTGTTCTGTCGTTATGTAACACTCCCCCCGCTTACAGCACTTTGACATAACGGCCCTTTATTTATTTATTTTGCCGAAAAAAATATTTTTTTTTTCGAATAATTTTGTTTTGTTGGTAGAATCGAAGTGGGTCATTGGTCCAAGAGAGGGATGTTTTTTTTGGGGGAGGGGGAGGGATAAATATTAGTTTGGCTTTCTGATGGCAACAGTTGTTTGTGAAGGAGAATTTGTCTCCCTGTTGTATTCGGTATTCTTTTCGACTGCAGAACAGGACCAATGTGGACCTAACCTGCAGTAAAATTTTCAAATATATGGATTAGAATCTTTTAAAAAATTATTATTAAAATAAAGTAGGGCAAAGTTCCTACTTAGCTTACCTATAAAAGCTTTTTTTTTTTCTTTTCTTCTATGTTCAGCAATGTTTCGGGAAAAATATATAGAAAATAAGAAATCATCATGTTTGTTCAAATTTTTTTATTATCATTTATAAGTTGGAAGATAAATTAGAAGTTTCAAACGTACAGATTATGAGAAACAAAGGCAAATAAAATTTAAATTATTGGTAATAATAAATTTAGAAAATTTCAATATAAAATAACTCAGAAATTTAGAAAAAGATTTGAGAAATTTAGTTAATGAGAGTTAAAAAGAGTTGAGAAATTTTGAAAATTTCATTAAAAATATATTTGAATCAGTGTGATCATAAGTAGATTTTTTTAAAATTCTAAATTTCCGGAGTATCAATCTTATTCACTAATATTATAATCATTATAACAATTTATAATCATCATTATAAATATCATAGAATTTTGTAAGAAACTTTTTCTGAAATTTGTTCGTGTGATTTTGAACTTCGCGTATGGAATTAAAATTTAATAGTTAACTATTAAAGCAAAATTTAATAGTTAGCTTTTTTTTTCTTTGCTTAAAGCTCGTACTAAATTTTTAAATAGGCAAAGTTAACAATTATCCAGGGTCTCACAGATTTAAGAGGTCCTGAGAGCTCCAGATTTTCCTTTTGCGTTCTTTTGAGTTTTTGAAATTCGTGTTTTCATTTACCTATAAAAGCAGAGCAATTGAAATTATTCAAAATAAAATCAAGCATCAATTAAATTTGCAGCATTATTCTACTCACGTAACTAATTAATTATATCATCTGCAAGGTTCATATTATGTTATATTTTATGTTTAAAGATTAATTGTAACTTTACAACTTTAAAAATATCAGATCTATTCTAAATATTATTTAGAATGTGTTAAAAAGCTCTATTATCTTATTTTTACTCTATTGTTTAAAATTATTTTAAAATTTCAGTGGTTTCTTCTGCATATATTGAAACCAAATTTTTAGAAAATGATCTACAACTAAGGATCATATTATTTCAGTATGACAAAATTTTCTATTTAAAACGTTTTATATAAAGGTTAAATTAAAATTGATTAAAAAAAATTGTTTTGAGGGTTTGATGTGAAAAGTGCTCCAAAATTTTACATTATCTAAGGGTTCCTAGATGGTTTAATGCGGCCGTGTTGAAGATATTAAAATATTTATAAAAAGTTGTTTAGGAGTTGTTATTTAAATCTACTACTCTATCTTGCGTTAGGTTCCACCAGGCATTTTAAAATTCCTTACATGCAGTGAAGTGAATGAAAAAAACATTAATTTAGTATCTTCATTTGGAAAGTTTTAATGAATTTTTTCAGCTTGAAGGTTTTGTTTTAAAATTTGATTAGAGCAAGAATTGTCTGTACATTGAAACTCCAATAAGTCATTTGTGCAATTTACTCGAGGTTAGGTTGATTTGCTTTCAAACAATCCTAATGAAGTGACACGAGTATGATTTCACGCTTCTGACGGTTTCGTATATCGCCGTTGTTGTATTAAAATGTCGCATGTCAGAAACGACACTCAGCAAAATACAGGACATTTTGATGGCAGGTGTCACATTGTGCCAGTGATGTTGCTCTGTTACATTTTACAATAAATCTTATATCAAATACAGGTATTCGAATGCAGATATAGATAAGCAGATAAGCAGATAGGCAAGTGTTTTGCATCAATAAAATATTTTAACAACCTTGACTCACGACATTTTGAATCAACAACATTGTTACGGTATATAGGATTCAAGATCGATTTGTGTTTCATTCATTCTTTGCAGATTTTCGTCATTTACCTTCATAATATGCTTATTTTTAATGCATAAATCGATGAGAGGAGCATTCAAAATTTGTTAATACCAATATATATGCGAATGGTATTAACAATATATATATTTGTTAATACCATTCGCAATATTTTTTTAAAAAAAAGAAAATGTGTCTTTTTAAAGTTAATTTCTTGTTGGACTGTGTTATTACCAAGCAACCACAGAATTCCTAAAAAAATAATCATTCGTAATTTTCAGAGGGGAAATCATAAACTGTTCTTTTTTAGTTAGTTCTTTTAAAGAAATATATATCGAAATAAATAGATATCGAAAATAATCCCTTGTGGGATGAAGGGGGCGGCAACAGATATTCTGAAGAAATATAAGTTAGCGTTAAAAATCGAATAGAAAATTATCTGAATTAATTATTTAAATTGGAATATTTATCCATAAAAATAAATAACGACCTTCTATTTAAATGTAAAGGCCTAGATTTTGTTTGAATCATCGGTTAAACATTTTACTTTTCTTCAAGTTTGGATTTTTATACGTTATATAAGCCCTGAAATGTTTTTTAATAAAATTGAGATATCGATTAAGAATGTTCGAATCTGCTGAGAAAAAAAGAGAATTTTTTTAAAAAAATCTAAAAGAAACAAATTATGTGCGTCTAAATTTTTGTATTGTCATGTATACCAAAAGAACATTGAGGTAACAAAATAAAAGTATCCTAAACAAATTTTTAAAGGATATCATTTTAAATTTATTTGGAACATTGATTTAATTCATTTGTCTAAAATTGATTTATGATCAAATAAATTGATCAAAAATGATCTAATGTAACATTAGTGGTATATCTGTATATATACCATAAGTTAAGAAATTCTGGTCAAGACTTAAAATTGTATAATCATGGGTTTAAATACAGACGGCTCCAGTTACTAAAAATGTTCGCAATATTAGAGAACATAAATAATTCAAATTCATCTTATATAAAAACATTTTATTAATTATTAAAGAAACCTCTGCTTCGACAAGTTTAGTTTGGTAACCATTAACAAAGAGAGTTAGAATTTTCTACTTCTTAGCTTTCATGTATACCTATTTATCACGGTCTACTTTTACAATTCAAAAGTCATAACGAATTTTTAAAAAGGACACTTTTCTTGGGAAAATATTAATGCATTATTTTAATTTTTTGTAAATTATGTAAATTACCTGGATAATTGAAATAAAATAAAGGTTAGAGAGATTTATTTGATTTGTTTTAAAAACACTTTTTTTAAAATTGATTTGTTTCATATTTGTATAACTGGAACTTGGAATGAATTTTTCATCACTTACTAATGCCAAGAGCTTCAAGTTTTATATATATATTTTACACTTTTTTATTTATTTTGATACTTTTGATTACTTTTATACACTATTTTAAGAAAAAAATTATCAGTTAATCATTAATTAAATTAAATTTTAATTCTTTGCCATGAACATTACGAAATACTGAGTCCGAGAAACAAAGAGATAGGAGAAAAAGTATAAAATAATTAAAATAAGAAAAAAAATTTAAATCTAGAAATAAATATAAATGACACGTTACCAAATATTTTTAAATTGAATGTAATAATATTATCTTTTTAATTTTTATTTACTTTCAAGTTTTATCATTATTCTGTTTATAAATCTCATAAGCTTACTATCATATTACTTTTTTGTAGCTGTTTCCCAATTTTACTATTCTGAAGGTCAAGTTATCTAATGCTATAAACATAATTTCAGATTTGCTGAATTTCGTCAGCTTTCGTCTAATGGAAAAACTCTGATGGAAAAATATACATTACTGCTAAAGCTTAAAAAAATTGAATCATTGATTCGTTATTGTGACGGAGTTTCTTCTATCTATGACTCCACAGAAGATCTATTGACTTGTCGACATTGCGATGTGAATTAATCCCTTAATTGACCCAACCGAAATAACTAGGGATCAAGATGCTGAACACTTTCCGCTTTCCCGAATAAACACGAGCGGTTTTATATAAATAGCGGTAAAAAAAACGGCAGAAAAATAAAAATACTCTATAAATGAAGTGTAAAATTTTCTTACATTTTTTAAAACTAATTTCCCAATTTTTTTACTTAGATTTAATAATAAAAATAGCAACAAAATATTCAGACATTAAATTATTCAATGTGTAACGAAGCAATGAAAAGGTATTTACAACTATAAACAAATTTATCTGAAAATTAAATGTAAATTAAGGCAACGAATTCTTTATTTCACTTAAAAGAATCTACATTAATAAAACTCAGGAAAAATTATATGCAGTTTTCTATGACAATTTCTGTTTGGTGAAGTAATGAGTCATTGAAAAATCTTTTGTTGAAAACTCTAAATATTTCATTACGAGACGCTTTCTGTTAAAGATACTCGTTATCTTTTATAGCGATAATTTGTCATCCCAGTTCTGAGGTATAATAATCACTTTCTGCATACGACCCCTTATCAAAGTGCAAGCGTCTAGAAGTGTTAATCTCAGGATTCTGTAAGGAGCAGTATAATAGAAGAAAGAAGATTGATATTTTACCAATTCTGTTTAGCTTATTCTTAACCACAAAAATTATATTACACCACAGTATGCAAACACTTCCTTGAACGTGACCTATTTCATCATAGTTACTCATTAAATGATAGAAATAATTCGAAAATCCATTCAAAATATATTTATTTGCAATGATTTCTTTCATCAATTAAACATTTATTATTGTTGAGTCTATGAATAGTTCTCATAAAAAGGAAATTTTTGTAATGTATTTAAAAAGTAATAAATACTAGATATAATAAATATGGATATAAAAAAATATATTAAAAATATTAACATGGATTCCAAAGATAAATTATATAAAAGTTGCCTTTTTAAATAATGTGTTGAGTATTTATTATTTTCATATAATTAAACAAGAAGAAATTTTTTGCAAGATGCACCAAGGATTCAAAAATTATGATAAAATAATTACTATTTAATCTGGGAAAATATTTAACAAGAAAGGAATATTTTTGATAATAATGTGGAATCGTTGCAATGGAAATGGATGTATTAATGTTTATTTTTGGAGTACGTAAATACTTTTAATAAGAAATTTAGTCATTCTCTTATTTAAAAACATTTTTCTTTCCCTAAAAATAATGATTACATAGAAACTTTAAAAATAAGTTGCTTCCCTATCGGTATGAATCCAAAAAGACAAGGTGTAGAAACAACAACAAAAAAAAAGGCGCTGGCTATGAAATCGTGGATTTTAATACACCGTTTTATAATGAAACTAAGCTACTCATTTCATCTTAAAAAGAACGGAGTGAAAGAATGATGAAACTGATTTTGCTTCTCGCTATGCTCATTAAATTCGAAAACAGTGTTTTTTATTCCTCGGCTGGCAAATGAAATGCCAATAAATCTTGAATATGAAATTATTAACTTCTTTGGAAAGAACTGTATTCATTTCCTCAAAGTGGACAGTGAAATTCTTATTCATAAGAGGAGGCAACGCATCTGTTTACTAAAAAAATTACAATTTGAAAAGTATTTCTCGCTTAAATTATTTTTGAATTCCAAGGCTCCGTTAATTTAGTTTATACAAAGAAAAAAAAAACCTCATTTTCTGTAACATTTCTTAATTTCTTTGGGTAGATATACTTCTTAATAATCAAAATATAATTCTTTAATTATTTTCACGCCTCATTTTTATACCATAACTTAAAGAAAGCTTTTTTTTGTTAGAATTTTTATTTGTCCTTTATTTTATTTTTCTAATGAAAATTATCACTCATTAATAGCCTTTTATGATCAGCTGTTAGGCTGAAAACTTTGGTTGTGTTTATTTTTAATTGAATCTCTAATGCGTAAGGTATGATTTTAATGACTTTTTCAAAAATATTTTTAAGCTTAATATTAGGGCAGATGCTGAGGCTTTTTATTTTAACAGCTGTAACCTTTTCCTGTGTATTGTGTACTTGATCCTTCCTAATGGAGTCGAGTCCCATGACATCATAATTCCGTTAGAAATATAAGTGTCTAGGTAATCTCTTTCAAATCGTATGTTGCCTTTTGCGATAGTTAATTTCATTTTCTGATTCCTCATGTAAACTGCACAAATAATAGCACAAAATTTCTTCTTCAGCTTTCAACAATAGAAGAAAACCACGTGATTAAATATCTGATGAAACAAAAGAAACGGCCTGAATTTCATTTAAAAAATACGATCTGTTGTTTAAAATTGATTCAATTTAAAAAAAAAAATCGCCAAAATGTGTTGATGTAACTGGTATAATAATTTTTAAAAATTTTTGGAAGGCACAAACATCTTTTTTACGCAGTATTATTTTTGTAAGCTATCATTGAAGGGTTTCAAAATTTAGCTTCATTTTTAACTCATAAAAACTCAAATTAAAATTTTAAAAAATATTCCTCCTAGGTGAATATTTTTGTCCTCCAGATATGTCTGGACTAAATTTGGTGGCTTTAGATGAAACGGCCTGCCTGTAAACCTCTAAATCCACCTCCCTCACATTCTTGAATTAATAATAGAGATATATTTAATCCAACTTTGTTTTGAATGTGCCAAATATTTTAGTTTTTCTATATAGATGGCTCTAAACTTTAATTTTTAAGAGGTAATCCTCGTGTTTTGTTTATTATTAAATCGTACTGTGGCGACTGGGCGGCCGAAGGGATATAAGCGGTCCGGGCGCCAATCCTGTTGACCGGCGTCGCGACAGAATATTAATTCCTTTGTTTGGGCTAAAAATCTATGTACGGCGAGAGAGAAAAAAGTAATTTCTTCTGGCGCCATTTATCTGGAGATAAGCCTTTCTATATTTACTTTAAACCATCAAAATCAAAAAAATCTCATTCTTATAAGGACATGCTAGATTTCGTGTCGCCATCTATTGTCGATTCCTAAAGTTTGAAGAGAGCCTTGGTAAAATTATTGATTTCTTCTTCAAATGAGTTTATTATTAATAATATTTCTCTGTCATTTTACTTTTACAATGTCAACCATTATTTTGTGAATCTAGAAGGTCTCTGATAATATGCTATTCATACATATATAAATATATTAATATTAACATTTTTTTCAGTACTGATTTGATTTTATAACTTTTCGGATTTAGTTGTTGTCCAAAATGGTGTCAATAAATAAATGCCTGTATTATTTTCGGTATTCTAATGTTAGAATGTTCGATACTGCACATGTAACCATTTTTATTCACTTCTTCAAATTCTTTGATTATGAACTAATTGTTCAATGATAATGAATAGATTTTCTGAATGTCTGTCAGAGGTTCAATTGTATTTGTACTATTAACGATAATATAAGCGTTTTTAACAACAAAAACAACAACAACAATAAAAATGTTTTGACAGCATCAGTATTAAAAAAAATATGATTACCTGATTTACTTGCTTTTATAACATTAAAAAGAAGAATTTTTTTAAAGGAAACTTCGTAATTTTTATTAGCCAATGTTTCCCTTATATTTGAAATTCTTGCTGAATAGAATAAAATTATTTCTTTAAACTTAACAACAAAATATTAAAAAAGTTACAATAGTTTATTAAAATCATTTTATAAATTATATGCGGGTATAAAAAAAAGCTTAATAATCAGAAATAAGTTTTTTTTAGAAAGTGATTCGAATTTATTATTATTTTTTAGATGAATTCTTTATAGATATTTATTGTTATTTTTTTCTAATTTCAGCTCAGATTGAAATTATTCCATGCAAAGTTTGTGGTGACAAGTCATCTGGTGTACATTACGGTGTTATTACTTGCGAAGGTTGTAAGGTAAGATATGAAGACATCAGGTAAGGACAGTCTTATATTTATTGTTCCTTTTAATTTTCCCATTTATTCATTAAAAATTAGAAAATCACTTCTACACTCATTCAATTTATGTATGAAACAATTTTGAGAACTGTTTTTGCTGAATATCGAAACATTTTTCTGTTACTGCTATCATTTGAAATAAAGGTTGATTGTCATCGGGCTGCCATCTACTGGTATAAAAGTAAACTACAAAGGAATGATATGACTACCATTTTGGATTGAGATCCACGCTCTGAAATAATAAATTATGTAAATACGATACATATATCATATTCACCTACATTATGGTTTAAAGACTGTAAAATTTTAAAATATGAAATCTATTTTTTGTGTAGAAATATTTATTCCATTATTTTTTCTTCAACATTTAAATTTATTTTCAGTGTTTTATTAATGCATTTACAATTTTGATTTTTGAACCAAATATAATGAATTTTAAAGCTCCCACCATAATAATAACAATGCAATTACATGCCAAAATGTATTGAATCATAGAGGGACAAATTAAATAATCAATAATTAAACTGATATTATTACTTATGTACAATAAAGCATTTTAGAAAAATGTTTACTTTTATTGTCTATAACCATTGAAATGATATTCTTGTTATTTGATGATCCTCACTAGAAATTCACTAATTATTATCATTCATTTTGTTTATTTTGAAAATTTATCACATATTTAGTATACATATTTGTATACATTACAAATTTCCATCCAAATATTAAACTTTTCACAGATAATTGCATTTTTATTTGAAGCATTTTCAATAAAAATGTTTCCCAATAATTTGGAATTAATATATTTTATAATGTAAAATGCCATTTTCGTTTTATTTCGTTTTTTTTTTGTAATTATTTTTGGAAAATATTTGAAAATCTTTGAAGAAGAAATTTCTTTTTACAATTTTTTTTAAATTCTAGATATTTATGATTTTAAACCAAATTTTAACTGTCTGATTAAAAATAAAAGTTCCGTTATTTTCCCCCCTCTAAAATAAGGAATGATGAATACAAGTTATGTATAATGTTTATACTTTATGTATTATTTACATTTCACCTAGAGTTTGACTTTAAATTTACAAACAAGAGCACTCTAAAGATATTATATTATCGCTGCATTTGTAAATTAATTGAACAAAAATATTTACTACGAAAAACATTTTCAATTATGCATGAATTCACATGCACGGATTGTCTTCATTAAATTAAGCAACTTATTTCAGTCTCAGAGATGGCAAATATCGATTTAAAATTTTGCCTAATGTGCATTATATATGCAGACAGGAACGTTTAAATGATTTTTTTAAAGCTATAGCAAGTATGTGCAAGTAAAAGAGAAGAGAAAAGTTGTAATTTTCTATTCGAAATCAATGAAATTAATAAAAGTTGAAACTAAAAATCAGATTATCCTGCCGTTTTTATGATGCATGGTAACATAATAATTATTATCCAACTTGATATAATAGTTTAAATTCATTTTATGAAGTACAATATTTAAATGTAATAATTCTTAGTATCATCATTACAAAGGAATAGCGTGCATTTTTCAATTTTACTGTAATTACTATAAGATGTACATGCCAACACAGTAATTTCACAGCTGATTATGTACATTCAAATTATATTCCTTATTTATTTGAGTTTCAAAGAAACAAATTTTCTTTTGATATTGATTCAATAACTTTGATAACAAGGAAAAAGATTTGATTTTCTAAGGATATAAATGCTGGTCGAGATGGACTAACATCAAAATAGATAATCATTTAAAAATAATTATCGAAGCTACAAAATTGTTACATTTTGAAGAAATTTTGTAAAATTTTGGTGGATTAATTTGGATAAAGATGGAACCTCATCATAATTTTTAAAAAATTACCGTTCTTTCATGACTGTAGAATAACTAAATATAAAAATAAATCGTGTATATAATTAAATAGTTTTCTAAGTCTTAATTTATTTTCCACTATTTTTCACTGATGTTTATTAACAGTTTCATCATTTGAGAACTCTTTAACATAGTTGTGAGAATATGTGTCTACAATTTTTGATTAATTCTAATTCTTATTGCTGCAAATAAATGTTATATAATTAAAACGATTCATCATCATGATTTTAGTTGTGAACAGTATCACAAACTTAATGGTAATTAAAAAGGAAGACATAGTATCGTTAATTAATTATTAATGGTTAACTTACTGCTGCTATTGTTTGTTAATTATACATACTTTAATAGTAATCACAAAATATTTGATAAATTGTTTTAGTTCAGATAGTTTTCTTGTTCATACAAATAGAAATTTGAATTCATTGCAACCTGTATTTAATAATTTACAAAATCATTGTAGAGAACTCTACCATCTAAAAACATAATTTTTCCCGCGCTATATTCATTGATAAGACACTAATTTTTCTCTTCTTACTTTATCTCGGAACACTGAAGCAATCAATTCATCTATTTTATATAACCTCAGAAATAACATTGTGTATTTCATAGACACCATGATGTCTAGTTTAAATAGCTTGCATTATTTAAACATTTTAAATTTATGAATATTAATAATTATTTAATTATTTATCTTATTTTTATATGGCAATTCTTACTAAAATCAGTGTCTTACTGAAATTAAGGTGGATCGTGGTAGACAATTAAAGGTTTCTGTTTCCTTAAAAATTTCCTTTTATCCAAACCTGAAATAAAAATATCTTATTATTTTATACTGGTATATTCTTTTTTTATTAAATGATTAAAACATTTAAAGTAACCTTTCTCACAATTAAAATGAAAAAAATTCTATTAATTAAAACGATTTATAATGTTTATTAAATAATTTCGACAATTCATTTACAACATCTTCATAGGGTAGCGACCTAATGTTTGTAATAATTATAGTTTTGACAAATGTTAACAAGAACAGACATTATTTCATCACACTGAATATCAAAAAGTAAAAATGTTGTTTCCATGTTTATGTCAACTAAAATGTCTTGAAATTGAATTGTAAGTAAAACTAATTTATGTTGTATCATTTGCAATTAAAACGTATTGGATTCTTTTTTAAAACAACAGCAATTATCTAAATATTTTTCATGAGGTACATTTGTATTATAAGTGGATATTAATTTATTAATTATTCACAATATTCCTTTTTACACGCTATTAAATGAAAAAGTTGCTTGTTGATGAATATTTATAATTTTAACCGAAATGCTTACTCTTAAGAAGGAAGTTTATAAAGCAGAATAATTTTATAACACTTAATGACTCATTTTACACAAATATCACTTAAATCGCACTTGCATTTTAAAAATGAGAATTTATGACAGACGATTTATCAATCATTCAAAATTTGAAAAAGAAAAAAATCTCTTCAATGAAGTGCAGTTAGTGAAATGAATCTCGATAAGAAATAACATCTCTGGAGGATTTTCAGCTGGATGCGTCTTTTCAGAGTTTATATAAGTTTGAATTACCATCCTTTCTGCAGGGTTTTTTCAGGCGAAGCCAGTCCAGTGTTGTCAATTACCAGTGCCCGAGGCAGAAGAACTGTGTAGTCGACCGAGTCAACCGGAACAGGTGCCAATACTGTCGCTTACAAAAATGCCTTGCTCTTGGGATGTCCAGGGATGGTAAGAAGTCATTCCCTTTCTAATTTAGATTTTCAGATTCAGATTTAACTCAGATGACGGTAACAGTTTTTTACCAGGGGGTTGCCTCCCCGAATCTTTCTCGCATATTCTTCAATGAATATCTTATTCCCATTGCTTCGCATAAAAGTGTGGACCTTGGGAAAGGCCACAAACTTATTGCAACGCGCTGATGAAAAATATTTACAAAATACAGATCTTTGGCATAAATTTATCATTTTTATTGAATCTATGGCTAGAATAGCTATTTTAAATATCTACTCCTTTATATCCAAAAGGGAGATCTACTCCTTTTTGCCGACCACCAGAAACTAAAATTTGGCTCGAAACTACAGTTACAGTCACAAAATCACGGACTAAATTTCATGTATTTAATCATTGCGTTTTTGAATTATTGTATTCACTTGCATGCGAAAGTACAGAGTGATAGACAATCAAATGCTTGACGTATTTGATTCAAAAGCTGTTAAGCATCATAATTTTTGATGCTAAACCTATGTAATAAATTTTAGCAGCCTAGTTATTTTTGTTTTATAGTTATCGAGTTTATAAGTATTTGGACAGCCAGACAAACAATCTTCCTAAAAATGGAAATTTCTTTCAAAATTAGACAGAAAAGTTAAATTTAACGTTCAAAACTTCACAGGAAATTCGTGGATTTTATACAAAATTCACAAATTTGAAAATAATTTTAAATATCAAATTTTAGCCGTCTAGCTCAAAGTGTTAATGAGTTGTCGTGTTTATAACAGACAAACAGACTTAATATCAAAAATGTGCTTTTTCGAACTAGTAAAGTCTGAAACGCGAAGAATGATCAAAATCTCAATTTCAATTTTTTTAAATGATTAGAATACTTCTTTATTTCATATATGATGAAATAAAAAAACTAAAATCGATTTCTGAAGTTCGAATTTAGATTGCGTTTCCCTTTCTATTGGTCAAATATTTTTTTGTTTCACGTAGTCTTCAAATAAAAAATAAATTTGTAAGCTACTTAATTGATAAAGGGCCGAGATATTTATTTTTCAAGATTGTTTATAAATATGGATAGACGTAGTTCCTCTATTCTTTCTCCCGTATTTTTCTCTATTCCTATATAAAAAAAGTTTGAAAATTCAATTTTTTTTCTTTGAAAATTCCATTTTTTAAAATTACATGCTGAAAAAAAGCTAAATAAATTAATCATGCCAAGGACCTCTTACTTTCTACCATACAGGAAATAGGTTTTAAAAAGCGTGTATAGAAATTTAGAATTTTAAGAAGGCGCTGTGCCATTATCGTAGTTAATGTAAATAAAAAAAATTGAAATGAAACATATTTTTTAAAAATTAAAGAAGCCTATTTAAAAAATTATTTGAAATTTCAGTGATTAAATTAAATTAATAAATGAAACGTATTTATAAATGATTAAATTCCATAAATGAATGAATAAGAATACTCTTTATCGAACCTGATAAATTAAGGGGTTATTTTACTTTTTTCTAAGGTAAAAAGAAATATACTAACCAAAAAATTAATTTGTAAATGTCCTTTGCAAACTGTTATATCTGTTTTCGGCAAACTGTTTTCATCTCCCTTTATCGTTATAATGATACAAACTATCTTTCAAGATACTTTGTATCATTATAATAATACAATGTATCATTATAATGATACAATGTATCAATATAATGTTACAAAGTATCATTATAATGATACAATGTTTCAATATAATGTTACAAAGTATCATTAAGATGACACAAAGTATCAAATCAGATAGTTTGTATCCATAAAATGCAACAAAGTATCTTTTTGTCAAAATATTTTGTATCATTTTTTGCTATATTATTTGGTGTCCATATAATTTAATCTCATTTACTCAACATCTGGATAGATAAGTATCTGAAGAAGGAAGCGAGATTTTTTCTAGCTGTAACGGCTTGGGTTAAACATAGAGTAAAGGTTGTGTTAATTTCAGAATGTACTTAAGTTGTTTTATTTTATTTATTAACTTTTTTTCATACGGAAGCTTATCCACATCTGCGTTACATGAATGTAAATCTTTTTATTCTCCTGTAACAAGGCGAAGTTTTTTTTTTCTTTCTTCTTTTTATGTTTTTCTCTCCCCCCCCCCCACCTCTTCTTTCTAAGTGACGATTAAGAAGAATCGGCAATGAAAAAAGTCAGTATGGGAAGGGATTGTTGTATCAGAAGCAATCCATTTAATCTCGACCCAGAAGGTTTAAAGAGACATAATGAAGCTTCCGAAAGGGATGTTTATTCGTAGTCTTTATAACTACGTGTGCAGTGTTTTAAAGAAAGTTACATAATTGTTGATTTTCATGTTAGAATGACAATTATGTATTATGACTCATTAAAAAATTATATCAAGGCTTGAAGAGAATAATATATTGAAGCATAGCCTTCAATATTTTAACAATTTATTTGTTTTATATTATATCTCATGTGAATTAAGTATTAATAATTACCGAATATAGTTCCAGCTTTATTTCTAAGAGAAAACTGAAATATAAATTCTTAGAAAATAATTTAGATATAATGTGATTATAGATATCAGAAATATTGTATAATTGATTCTCATTGTTATAACAACACAAGTGGTCTCCTCAAAACTTTCTTGGATACTACCTAATAAATTATTCCAGAGAACGCCGTGTCCAGTAGTTGCGAAGTATTAAACGTTGACTGAATAAATTTAGCATTTTTACTGAATCTGTCATGTGGTTTTATGGAGTTTATTGGTAGTTAATAGTGTCCGAAAATCGAATCTGTGTTTTAAATGCGTTTTCACTAACCGATTGCAACAAAATATTGACACAGATAATGGTGAACCGATTAACAAATTTGTTTCAAAATTTGATATGAATCTTATAAATTTAAACGAGCAGTTCTTGTACGTATATAATTTTTTTTTTATTTTGGGAATTTCGGAAACGACTCTAACGATTTCAATCAAATTTTACTTTTAGATAAGGCTTTGCTTTTAAGTTTATCTATATAGGTGTATTTCATGAAAAAACGCGATTTTACTCTCTCGCATACTCACGCACACACAAATTTTTTTTTAATGACTAACTATTAGAATAAGTATGTTCAACTTCCGTTTAGAAGCGTGGCCAGTGCAATACATAGGTCAAAACAGCATGAATGACGCGCGTATTGCGGGTCCTCGGTTTGAGTCCCGCTTTTTATTTCATATTCTTACTTAATCATTTATATTTAATATTTTTGTTTTTTAAGTTTACCAGTAAAAGTATGTTGCCTGAAAAAGCGCGATATTACATACACATACAAATAAAATGTGTCCTTTTTATGGCTAAAAGGCTCTAATGTGTTATTTTTATTAGAGCCTTTTCAATTTACTCTCATGCTGACAATGTCACATAGTCCCATTTAGGACACAATAAAAACATAAGTAATAATGGATAAGCTGTAAAAGGGATACTGCAATGAAGTAGATTGTTTCGAACAACACGTTAAACTATTGCGTCCATGATTACTTTATTTAAATGTCTAATTCATACGTAGGTAAGATGAAAAATATTCATTTGTAATCAGTAAATTTTGTAATCGTCTGTAAAAACACGATTTTACAGAAAAGAGAGAGACAGAGAGAGAGAAAAGAAGAAGAAAAAAAGATAGCACGGCTTTCAAAATATTTTACTTTTTAAACGATTACATTGTGTTCTAAATTTTATACCCTCAGTTTTTCATTTTCATTCCGACAATAAGACAGACAAACTCCTTCTAATAGAATTTCGTTCAAAATTTGATAGAAATCTACAAATTTGGTCTAAAGTCCATATGCCAGTTTTCTTCGTTTTAGTTAGCTATGAGATTGTTCGTCTAGCTTGAAGTATCTGCGAGTAATCGTGTTCACTACCATTCAGTAGATAGACAGACAGACATAAAACTAAAAATGCGTTTTTTGTTTTCATGGAAACGAAAAAAAATGATTAACCTGATAAAAATTTGTTGTAAATAATACTAAATAAGAGATAATAAAAAAAAGTCTTATTGAATTCTATTTAATGAAGGGCTCGATAATTTTTCGTTTTGCTCCATAACTCAAAATGCCCCATATTCAGTTTGTATTTGAGACTATCAAGGTAGAACGCTCCCATTGGTCTTTGAAAAGTCGATGTTAAGCTGGGCGTGTTATTCACATAAAAAATTAGAATAATAGAAGCAAAAAAAATTAATTATTTTAAAATCATGAAATAAACTCATATTTTACCTTCGATTTTCTGCTGTTTCTTTTTGATGTTAGAGTCGGTTTTTAGTTTTCTTCATCTTCTCTGTGCATCGTTCCTAATTGCTTATTTTCACTTTCTTCAGAGGGAGGTCACTCCCAATGATTAGGTTTATTTATTTATTTTTGAGTTCTATATTTTATATTATTTATTTTAGGTATAAGCATAAAATTACCACCATTTTTTTTTTAAATCTGAAAGCTATTATTTCACCGATACATTGAAATCCTTCATCACTATTTTCGTGGTTGGCCTTTTTGGAAGGATTTTGTACTGGTTAACTGTTGCGTAATTGATGATAAATCAAAATGAATAACTTATACTTCTATACATGTTATAGAATTGGCAAAAAATTTGAACTCGAGATTTTGACGAATTTACTCGTTTTCGCCCTCCCTGAGTTAATTTTTCTTAATTTTTTGAAAATGTCCTTTTGCTTGTATGTGGCAAGGATAACTTAAAAACGCTTTGAGCTGGACTGTTGAAATTTGGTATGCGGCCTTTACACCAAATTTGTTGATTTCTATCAAATGTTGTACTTTTCTTCAAATTCAAATTTTGAAAAAAAAAATCAATGCAGTTTTTTTTTAATATATAATTTTTTGTTCTAACGTAGCCCACAAGCATTCTTTTAAATAAAAAAGAAAATATTCTTTCCTTTACTCTTTCGTATACTTAAATAATCCATCACTTTACTTCTATTTTATTTTCCTCTACATCCCCTGAACATATAGAGTGACATGTGTGGAGAAGGGGCCTGCAAAATCCGCCAATGTCAGGCAACCTGCAAGCGTGAGTATCTCCCTCATTACCCGAGTAACTCGGGTAATGAGGGAGATACTCATAACTGCATCGCAGTAAAACATTTTTTTTTTTTTTTGCTCCCTGATATAATGAAGAAAATTGATTCTGCATTTTAGACGACAATTGTTCTACTGATTGTATCCAACAATTGACGCAGTTCACCTGTTTTGACTTCAAGACCAAATATCAAATTTTGTTTATCTACTCGTTGCGTTTTTAACATACGCGCGAATCAACAAACAACAAATAGTTCCCTATTTGGCACATTTAGTTAACAATTTCGGACATTTCTAAAACTCTGATGATAAAACTGTATACAAAATTCAATTTATCCATAATTTTTTAGTTATTGTGTTAGTATGCATGCAGTTGGACAGACGAATTTCGTCCAAATTTTCATATAAATCTACAAATTATTGTTAATGTTAGAAAAAATGTTAGAATGCTAGAATGCTCTATCTGAATGCGTTTTTACCTTCTCGCATACGTATAAAAGCAGAACAGGAATCGTCAAAAAATTCGAACTTCTAGATTATGGCGAATTCCCACATTTCAGATCTCTCTTTTTGTGTTTTGCGCTGTATGTTAGTTTGTTCATTTGTCTATTTGTCTGTCGGTGAATGTGATTACTCAAAACGCTTTAAGATAGACAGAGGAAATCTGATGTATAGACTTAAAACCAAATTTTTAGATTTTCGTCAAATTTTGAAGGAAGTTGATTTTCAAGAAGTCTGTTTGTCCGAGTGTAACTACAACAAAAAACAAAAATCTAGGTAGATAAAATTTAGCACGCCGTTTCGCTTCTAAAGTACAAACTCTAGTCAAATTTTAAACTAAATCTGTCTAAGGTTTGTTGGTATGTGATTTCGTTTCGTATCATATGTAATTTCGTTGCGTTTCGTATGTAATTTCGTTGCGTTTATGAGTTATGCATGTAAATGCAATACCTCATAAACGCAACGACTGAAATCAATGAGATTCCATATATTATTTTGTAACTACAATTATAGTACCTTGTAAAATTTTAGTTTTAATTGGTGGACTAACCGAAATTTATAATCATACAATAAATTTAATAAAAATGATAGATCCATGCCAAATATCTATATCTGGCAGTTATTTTTCGCCGATGATTGCAAGACTTTCAAGCCTTGCACAAGGCTTGCAATTTTATCTGGAGGAAGGGGGATTAGACCTTGATTGGAGAATATTCGAGAATCTTTCGGGGAGACCATTCCAGATGGTTGAGATATCGTGTTTACAGGCAGTGAGATAGAATTCCTAAAAGGCATTTTGTGTGATCTGAAAATTGGAGATTCTCCGAAATCTCGAGATCGAATTTTTCTGGTATTTACAATACTTTTTCTTTGTATTTATATTTCGCGTACGAGAAAACAAAAACAAAAAGATAAGATTCTTTTAAATGGTATTCAAAAAAAAAAAACAAGTATAATTTAAAGATTACCAATATAATGTGGTTAAAAATGAAATAACCTTATTCATGTACAAAACTACTTATCATGTGCTTAATTAACCTATATATTGGAAATTTTTACGCTACATATATTCGGAGAAGCAATTTAGAAGCGTTTTAAAGAGGTATTTCTTTTTGTAAGGGATTGTTGTTTGGTAAAATTAGAAAATTCCCCGCATTTTAACGTTAATTTCTATGACAAATTATTTAGAATTACTTTCCTCAATTTTGTACTTTTTTATACGCTACAGAATAACTTGGCTTCCTTTTCGAAATAATAAATTTTTTGGTGATGTAAAAAAAAAAATCTACTTTCTCCATATATTTGTGATTGAGCGTTTGCTTATTTAAATATTCATTAGAATGTATTTCATTATGCTGTATATTAATCACTGTGGTTGCGAATTTTGGATAGATGCAACCTTTAGGTTTGTTTTATGATATTTACTGGATATCAACAATTAGCAACAGGTTTTGTAAATTTTACTGATTGATAAGTAATTTATTGACCTATAGAATTTATAAAGGAATAAACAATTATAACCTAGTTCTTTGAATTGCTGACAATTGCTCCATTGTTCTAACATATAACTTCCTAAATTGCGATTTTCGACAACTTTGAATCGCTTCATAATGGTAAGGCGAAAACATTCATAGCTTGTACGTCCATCCGACTCTTCAATATTTTCAAGCCAAAAAGAAAAAAAATATTGAGAAGCAAATTTTAAGAAATATGTTGAACAATTTTTTTAGAATTAGTCTTTTAAAATTTTTTTCCTAAATTAAGGCTTTTTCATTTAATTTTCGAGTTTTAGAATCATGAGTAAATTTATGATCACGGATCTTTGCCCTAGAAAACGGGAAAAAATAGCAACGAGAAAAGTTTTTTCTCAGATAATGTCATCTCATTAAATGTTAAATACATAATGATGACATCAGTGGAGTATAATCTATTGCTGTTAGGATATATGTAATAGTATTTCAAAACGAAATATATATGAAGTGAAAATTGAATTGCCGAATTATCTCATAACATTAAAAGATAGCAAAAATTTTGAGATTTTTGAGAATGTCTCTACCAAAGATTTACTATGCCCAAAAGCTACACTTAAAATAAAACGATATTATCGACTTTAACAAAGAAAGCTCATTTCGAATTGAATTTTTCAATCAATGGTCATGGTGTCTAATAAACAACTGCAATTAGATTTAGCACCAAAACTCGTTTTACAAGGTATATTCCACTCACGTAGTTCCATGTTTACTTGAAAAAAAATTGGGAACACCTTGTTGCATCAGTGGCTCGCAGAAAAATGTCCTATCGCCGATGTTCAGGCGTCTCAGAAGATGTCCTTGTCCAACAACAACTTTCCTGACCCAATATTTCGAAACTTATTCAATGGGTCTTTCTCAACTGTGGCGCCAATAATTGATCTAATCTGTTGTCCGGGTGTCATTCAATTCACGTTGATAGCACATACCAGTGGACACTTCTGAAGAAAATATTTCACGTGACAAAAGTAACCGGTTGTGTACAATTCCGAGACACTCTATCGAGGATCTGCAGAAATATTCAGCGTGAGTACCGATTATTTATCCACATTTCAGTAAAGGTGTACACTGTCCTTTGTCTTCTACACTTGTTTTAAAGTTCACGTTCATTGGATGTGAAGTGTGTTTTTATTATTAATTTTTCATTATATTCTGTAGGCGTGGAAAATGATTCTTAATTTTTGTATTTTTATATTTGAGATTAATGTGCAAAATATTTTCACTACATTTATTCTAAGTCCTCCATTTTATTGAATTTTTATCTTTGGTGTTTTGATTTTATTTGAAGATATTGCGTCGATTCAAAATTTTAGGATTTATATATTCCTATATGCAGATGCTATCGAATACCATAATTTATTATCATCTTTTTAGTCGAGCTCATTGCTTTTTTTAAAAAAAAATTATTACTGACTTACTTTTAGGCTTCTATGGTATTTCCGATTCTGAGGATTACTCAGTGTAAACCATTTGAAAACAGTCCAATTTTTAGCTACAGATTTTTATTCCAATACATGTTTATGAGCCTCTGAGTTGACTAAAATACCAATTTGCGATTTTTGTTTGTAAGTTGTTTGTTTTAAAAAATAAAAGGGTTAAAGAAATCCTATCACTTGATAAGCCTAGTAAAAAGTATAAGCACTACAGCTTTGAAAGGATAATGCATTTTGGGACAAGAAATTAACTCGAAGATTAGCATCTAAAATCGGATCTAATAAGATTTTGGTGATAGGTGCTGCAATATTTATGTTGCTGATTATGTGGTAGTCCATACTTATTTTATAACTGTCTTGCTTTGTTTTTCTCTTTGAAGCTGTGGATTATTGACTTCAGCTGAGTCTTGTAAACTGCCTAATAGTTTATTGTACTTCCGTGATACTGTAATTCTATTCAATTTCATTCTTTCTGCGAACTGTAGTTGCATTGTTTGTTTTCAGCGGTTAAATTCGGTCGCATGTCCAAGAAGCAGCGCGAGAAGGTCGAAGACGAGGTGCGCTATCATCGAGCCCAATTAGTCCGTCCACAGCAGCCGCCAGCCCTCCAGGGGCCACCGATGACCGAAACCTCTCCAGACAGCTCGGTGTTTGACCAGCAGCAACCGTCCTCCTCCAATCAGCATGTGCCCTACCTGAATAACGGGTGAATGCCACTTTATTTTTTTCAAACCTAAGCAATGTGAAGAATAACAAAATAAGAATAATATAAAAAAAATAAGAAAAATAATACATAAGATTATAACAATAGTATAAGAAATAAGAATAATAATGAGAATAATAGAAGAAATAAGAATAATA
>JAOUZG010051061.1:1341038-1378228 GCA_026289955.1 Argiope argentata
GAAATAAGAATAATAATGAGAATAATAGAAGAAATAAGAATAATAATTAGAAAAAGTATAAAAATAAATGTATTTCATATTTCAGTTAAATGCTAAGATTTTTGACATAAATTAATTTTTGTTTTCTGGTTAGTATTTACACTCTCTATATAAATGCACTACAGCCCAAAATTTTCTTTTGCAGTTTAATCGATTGCTTAGTATTTTTCAATTAACTTCTAAAATTCTTTATGTAAATAAATCTTCTTAATAATCTGTCAAGCTTTTAAACTCTGCGTCAACAACCATAAATGCACTGCTAAACAAAGTAAAATTTTGAAATTCAGAGGATTTATTTTCCTTGAAGTTTCTTGATATGGTTATGTAAGGGGTGTTCCCAATTAAAGTTGCGATTTTAAAAAGCTGTGAATTAAGAGCCACTAGCTTCAGTGACCTGCCTTTTCATATGAATAAGAATCAATGAGATTTACAATGACGAAGAAAAAAAGAAACAATTATTTAAAATAACGATGGACAACATATTAAACATATATTAGAAAAGTCACAGTTTTTTTTTTGATGATTTTTTCATGATGTAACTAAGAATGTTCTGATTGTTTATATGTGCTTTTGGTTTTTTACAATAAAATAGTAATTTTTCTGTAGCAGATTGTTGTTTTCATTCGTCGATAACATTTTAGAGTTATACGATTTCGTATGAAATATTTCTCTTAAAAGCAGCTTTCCCTTTGCGATTTTTTTTTAAATGATGAATCGAAAAATCAACAAATATTATTCCATTGTTTCGAATGTTTTCTGATGAAATCATTTTTAGTGCGTAATTTACAGCAATTTAAAATCGCAGCTTTTAGTGTGGACAACTTGTATAAGAAAATATATGTACGTTGTATTAGAGATAGCACAGTATTTTAGTATACACCCAAAATAATTTTTTTTCTAGAAGTAAGGAAGTAAGCAAACCAGTGAAGTCAGAAACACAAATTATTAAATGATAAAATTCCATACTCTTGTTTTCAAAGCTTAATATGAAGTTAGATGAAGAAGCCATAATGAGATCCATTAGTGAAAATGCTTATAAAGCATTTTATACAAATATCGGAGATGACGGATTTAAATTTTCTCTTGGTAATTATTTTTAAATGCTTAATAACACGCAATAAGGATAACACGCAATAAGGAAATTCACGCATATTTTAATAAAACATTTTAAATTAAATATAATTTTTTAATTTTTAGTTATGCATATCGATTAACTTTGTCTCAGGAGTTAGGTACCATACCCGAAATAAATGTGTAAAACTTGAAGCTTTACGCCAAAATTCGAAAAAAAGTTTGCTGATTTCAATATTTGGTCCTCTCTCTTGAAAATATGATTTGTGTAGGGCGTCCACTAAAGTCCTTCTATCCCACATTAACTTCACAATAGATTATGGCGACAAGTATTGCTAGAAACTCGATGTCTAAGTAGAGTGAAGTGACATGGTAAAATAGATTACGAAATTATCTGGCGACAAAAAGGGAGTGAGCATTCATATTCCGATAACAATACAAACGAAACTAATGGGAAGGGGGGGCTGTAACAAAATTGATGAACGTTTTCCATTTAGTACAAGAAGAATACCTTGTGAGCATTATTGATAAACTAAAACGCTTGAAATGTGTATTTACTTGTTCGCATTATCTGAAATTGTGACGTCAGAAGACATAGGCAAAAGAAGAAAATGTTTTTTAGACGAAAATTGATATCAATATATTTTTACTTGTTGAAATAATTCAAATGACAAGTTTTCGCCAGCATTATAAGACCAGTCAAGGTATTGTCGGTTACCTCCAGTATAATGTATAGTTGTCGGTTTTGCTGTCGCTCTAACCGATATGTTGAGATGAAGGAAAGTTGAAATTCAAACAAATATCAAAATCTACATTATAGATGAGAAAGAGAAACTAAACATTGAAAAAATTTTTTCTTTTGATAAGTGTTTTTTTGTTTTGTCTCTTTTACCCGATTTAGGACTTCACAATTCGAAAATTGCTACCAAATAAATGCGCATATCAAACATTCTGCTCCTACCGTTATTGAGCTCAAGATTTTTGTACTAAACCGAAGGTGGTCTGTAATTTTGGGTGTGATTTCTTTTCTGTATGTTTTACCGTTTTTGAGATAAAACACTGTAACCGTTCTTACCTAGACATTAAGTATGTGCCAATCGCTTTCGCCGTTCTGAAGTTAATGTGGGATGGACAGACTTTAATGGATAATGTATTAAAAGTGGTGTATGAAATGCAGCACGCTGTAAAATATCTCTAAAAATAACAATACCTTTTAAATACTTGCTAAATATGAAGTATTTGCCTAATTAGTCTTTCAAGTGCAAAATTCTTTTCTGCCACTGGGTATATACATGTAATTCGTCACGGGGGGCATCTCCTAACTGAGGATGAAAAGCTTTCGGGATGATGATTGGTTCTTACCATTCTGGCGGGTACACAAAAAAAAGGGGGGGGGGTCTGGCTCTTTCCATAGATGACCGGATGTATTTCCTAAGGGAAGAGTTGCACCGTGAACAGTAATGGCTTTTAGGACTCTATCACATTTCAAGCCGGTGTAGCTGTTTAGGCGGTTCAGTCGTGCAGATTATTTTGCATCCCATCCGACGGGTCAGAGATGCCAGTTTGTGGTGGTATATACATGTTGTTCAAAAGGATATGGAAAATTTCGAAGGTAACCAATGAAATTGATGTGCCATGAAATTCCATTGGTCGTTTTTTCCCTCTTTATTATAGTTCTATTTTTTTACATTCCTTGCAACAAATGCCTCAATATATATATATATATATATATATATATATATATATATATATTTCATCCTTCGTCGAAGCTGTATTTATTACCTTTCCATTGAATGCCTTGGGAAAATTCGATTCTGCATCCATAAAAAGATTTAAAAAAAACGATTTTATTATGAAATTCATTATTTTAGAATATTTTGAATCTTGAACACATGAGTTTAATATCAATCTTTTCGGAATTTCGCCAGCTTTTACGTTCGAACTGAAAAAAATAATTATTGCTTCACAAAATTATGAATAAAAACTAACCCCGGTGTCATAGTTATTAATTTAATTTCTTTTTTATTATTATATAACTTTTTTTATTCAGTCAAAGACCGTTGAGTTAGAGAACTCCTAATATAAATGTTTATCAGATATCCATATTTTATCTACAGACGAAGGACTGTCGGCCTAGAACTGAGATTGCTGCAAATCACATTTTTCAAAGGTGAAAATATACACATTCTGATTTAGGATTTTTAAAAATTAAATTCATATATTCAATGTCTCATATGTAAGATAAATTGATAAACATTTTTGCATTTCAATCTGGAAAGGTCGAAGGAAATTTTCTTTAAGCAAGGGTCATTTAGACTGCACCTCAGAGTTAAATTTCGGTGTCTTTCCTTTTACCTCAGCTTTATAGCACGTCTGTTTAATTTAAAAGTGTTTTTTTATGGAAAAGTATTTATTTATTTATTTTATCATAATAACTTATTCTTAGTAGAAGACACAAACACAATTAAATGTTTTGCATGAAGCTGAAAGTGTTTCTTTAAAGTAAACATTGGAGTGAAATTGAGAAATAAAGTAATGTATTATCAAAAACATTTTTACGTAATGGGAGAAGTGCTAATTGATTTCTATTGTATTAATGAATGAGTCTGCTTTCCCCTCAGTTCCGAAGAAGGGCATGAGCACTACTTTCCCACTGTTGATACATCATTCTGCCATGCACAGTTAGGGATTTTGTGTATTATTTAAAGCTCGAAGCTTCCCTGCGTATTAGATGATAATTTACATTTATATGTGCATTTTTCTATGAATTTTTTTAGTGAATTTTTAATAGAATTTCAGTTTCTTTATTTAACAATGTCGCATTGACTTTAGTAATATGCATTCAATAGTTACATTGCAGTTTGCAGGTCATCTACGATCAAACTGTAGTAAAAATCATTCAGAATAAAGCAGAAAAGTGTATTTTTCTTTGTCATCACCAGACTTGGAAAATATTTTTTGTATGACTATGAAATGAGTATTATTGAATTCTGGTTCATTTTTTATTATGTAGGTATAATTACAATGGTGACATGAACGCATATACTCCAAATGGCTACAACAACTACAATAGTAATCAAGGCCTGACGTTTGATCTCTCTAGTACAGACTTCGTAGACAGCACAACATTTGATCCGCGTCAGTTATTAGAACCCATACCTGACACAAGCAGTCTATTGTCTACGATTGTACCTTCATCAGGCCCGCCAATTGCAAATTCGAATGCTACACACATAGGTAAAATTATCAAGTGATGTCTGTTATCTTTTTAAAGTGTTTTATTTTTTTTATCGAAAAGAATCTTTTGATCCTGGTATAATTCTCTCTATCTTAAAAAATTATTAATTTACAAATTTAAAATGCTTACATTTCTTATCAAAATATTTCAATTCATATTTTTATAGACATTTCTCTACAAAATATACAACAGTTGAAAAGGAAAATTTTTGCCAAGAATATTTAAAACTCTGATAGGTATTTTTAATTTTCCATCTACGGACCTTTCGTCAATTTGAGAAATATATTTGAGTTTTTCAAAAATGGCAACAAATTAAATTTTTCATTTTTTATTAAAAGAGGCTATTTTTAGAGAGGTCATTTGAATTAGTTTCTCTAATTCAATTGTTCAATTTTTCAACCATGATAAACTAATTGAAGAATTATAGATTTTCATATAAATTTTTTTATCAAATTATTGTAAATAAATAAAAATTAATTTATTTCTTGAATTGATGGCGGAATTTAGAAGAACATCTAAGATTTTCATTTCACAAATAACTATTTATTTCAAGGAGTTTTTCATGCGAAGTTCCGGAAAGGACAAAATTTAATTACATTCTTCATTTTCAGATTTGCTAGCAAGAACGATCTCAGAAGCCTATATGAGAACATGCCTGTACACTACAGAGCAAATACAAGAATTTATCAGAAGGCCCCAAGACGTTTCGAGAATTCTATATTACAAGAGCCTGGTAGAAACATTTATTTAATTTTATTTCGACATTTAATTATTATCTGTATATTCTTATATGATTTAGTCAAATAATTGAATCTATAAGTCTTTGAAAAATCACTTGTTTTGCCTTATTAGGAAAAAAAATCAATGATTAATGTTAAGTTCTCATCAATGTGTTTTATTGTATGTTTATAAATATATGCAAAAAATAAATTACTTCATATAATAAATATTATTTTATTGTATACGATGTAAATGAAAAGTGAATAATCATAAGGTGAAAAACTGAACTTGAAATTAATTTATAAATGATGATAAATTGAAATTAAATTCAAATATACATACAATGTCATTGGAAATCAAAATCAGTAATCATGAATCGATATGAAACATTTGATTATAAGTTTTGATGATTAATTTTTATTTTTTAAGACGTAAATCTTATACATATGCATTTCTTACTTAATAAACATGCAATGAATAAATATATAAATTTTTTCATTGCAGTGTTAAGAAGCGTTAATTAGTTGTTGTTTTTTTCCAATTTGTTAAAAATATTAATTTGATTTTTTTCCCTTAAATATGCGATACTTCATTTTCATAATTAATAAGCATGGAAATATTTCAAAGAATTTAAAAGTCATGTAGCGTTTAAAATTTTTTAAATGTGAATTTAATGTCTTTTTAAGTTTTGAAGTACAGTTTCCCCATAATTTTTGATTTTCTTGAAATTCTCAAACGTTCTTTCATAACTGTTTACCGACTTTTTACTTACCTTTTTGTGATTAAAGGACATCAAATTTATTCTTTTTAGGCTCACGAGCATTTATGGTTAGACTGCGCTTCAAGATTAACAGCCATTATTCAACAAATTATTGAATTTGCTAAAATGGTCCCTGGATTTATGAAACTGTCCCAAGATGACCAAATTGTTCTTCTTAAATCAGGCAAGTTTCAGTTTTTCATTTTCTTTCTTTCTTTCTTTCTTTTTCTTTACTAAAATCGTCAAATACCTCTTTTAGATTTGTTTGTTTCTTAGCAGATAAAACTTGTCACAAATTTGTACCGATTGTAATATAAATAATTAGTAGAATTTCAGTATAATTAATTTTCTGCTCAACATAATGACCAAAGAAACAAAAGAAGTTTTTTAATACATAAAGTATTTATATAAAATAAAATTATAATGTATGCTGATTTCAGATTTTTTTAATTTGTTGTGCTTGAGGAATTAACTTTGAAGAAACCTCAGTTGAGAGATTTTTGCATTAAATTATAGCTTATATATCAATAATACAAATTATTTTACTGTCTATTTTTTATTTATAATGTATTTATATTTATACATATATATTACAGATCACATATCAAACTCTTATAAGTGTTGAAGAATAAGTGTTTATTGAGTGGGGGAACCCAATGTAAATGAACAATATTTATAACAAATAAGAAAGTTAATTCGCTTGGAAAATTGACCTTATAAGTGGTGTACTTTAGTGTGACAAATTAAAATAGAACTAAAAATAGAACTGTTAAAATAGAACTGTTCCTCTCAGAAAATTTTTAATTGCATAATCAAGCCATAAATCTCATCTTGCAAAATATTTTTGCTTCAATAAACTCTGAATTATGCATTTTGACAGTGGGAATTCATCGAGCTCCCCATTCTTAAAATCAAATATCAGCAAGCAACGCAATTAAAATATTTTTTGAAATATTATATAAGCTTTATTATAAAAAACTAAAATGCTGTTATAGCAAATAAAATGAAGTAAGCATTTTTCTAATTTTCTTTTCTACGGTTCTCTGTTTTTAGATACTTTTAGATTTCATTTTTCTGACTTATAAATGTTTTGGGAAGCTATTTTACTCATTCAATATTATCATATCCGAATTTTATAGACCCCTAAAATAAAAGTACTGAAACTGTTGGAGGAAAACTTTTTGTGGTAATTACTTACAAATCTTACTACGTGCTTATGTATTTAGATCTTACTACGTGCTTATGTATACATAATACTTATATACTAAAACTGGTTTGAGAACAGACGTAATATAATCTGAATATTTCTTAGGTGGATATGACCATAAGTGTTCGTTGAAAAACCTTTGGAGAAAATTAAAGACATAAATAAATAGCTGCAGGGATTTTGCATAGTAATTTCTTCCCTATAATGCTGGATTTCCAGAAAATTAAAATTAATTGTATACTATTATAAAGGATTAACAGTTCAAGCCATTTATCTTAAATGAATTCGAATCGAGCATTTCTGTCGATTGTTCTTAAATGTTGGAAAAAATAAAAATGAATATGATAATTGCTGGAAGTTAAAAAACGATCCCTTTTTAATTGATACCTCTGGACTGAAAGTGGATGAAAAAAATGGAAAAATGTAAAATTATATAAAATTATATAAATTATATAAAATGGAATTATATAAAAAAAATTGTTAATTCTAACATTAGATAAACGATTACTATTTTAAATCATTGAATATTTCCTGAAGAATATTATTTACAGATTATATACTGTATCGTTCTATTGTTTCTGAAACATTGGTAATATATTATATTTTATAATACTTGTAATTGCACTTGAAAATGGCAATTTCAATTTTTGACTTTTGTATCGGGGACAAATTCCAAAAATATTATGATTTTGTTTGCGTTTTCATGTTTCACACTATTTCAGTATTGTTCTTTCAGGTGGTTTTGAGCTAAGTATAATACGTATGAGTAGGTATTATGATTTAGCTTCAAGGTCAGTTTTATATGGTGAAAGTTTACTACCGGTGGAAGCATTTAGTACTTCAGGTTTGTATTTTCTTTTATATCATTTATTAATTGCTTATTTAGATATTTCTTGCTATAAAATTTTGATACCCTTTTGATAATTCTGCAACATAAAATGAGCTGCGATTTTCTGATAATTTTTTACGAACACGAAATGCTTGCTAGTTTCATAATGCATTTAATTTATCAATGTGTTTTCTTTCAAATATTATAATTAGTTTAAATGGAAAAAGTTCCCGCTTTTAAGAAATAAGGTATTGTAAGAATGCATGGAGTATTAATAAATTTAAATTATCATCAAAATTTAAACTTTATTGTTCATACATTTCTACATATATGCATCTCAAGTGATTAAAAAAAGAAAGAATTTTCACAATTATGACACAGAACTTTCTTTACATATTTAATATTACTTTACATAAATATTCGGGATATTATGGTAAATTAAAACTTTAAATCATCGAAATTCAAGATTTTAGCTTCTTGTGAATCAATACTTGTGTAATATAATAATTATGTTTTAAACACTGCATTCTTTGGAAATCGGATGATTGTTCGAATTCGAAAAAGGTGTTGAAATTTCAAAAGAACATTTTCAACTGGAGTTCAAATCTTGGAGTAAGATTAGTCCTGCTAAATCTGAGACTTAATTGCTATAAAAATGATAGACTGATAAGTATTTTCTTGGAACTTAATTTTGTTATTTCTCTTCAATTTGTCTATTTGATGTAAATAAATAAAGTGCTCAGATAATTAAATCATATCTCATCAATATCTTAATTTCATTCGACAGATACAACAGAAGTAAAACTGGTGAATAATGCCTTTGCTTTTGCTCGAAGTATTGCTGAAGTAAAGTTGACAGACACAGAATTAGCACTCTACTCTGCTTATGTACTTCTTTCTCCAGGTAATATGATCTTTGTTTGAGATTTTTATAATTAGTTGTTAAAATAATAGTATTATGTTGATTGAATGGGATTATTGATTGTGATTTTATAGTGGTTTGCTGAATTGTGATAAAATTATTATCATAAATTCTGTATATTAAAAATAAAAAGGGGAAAAAACGAACTGAAATACATTTTTAAAACTTTGTAATAATATTAAAAATCCATGAAACTTATTTTAATATTGTTCAATAGCTAAATTACGAGAAAGAAGTAAGAATTCAACAATTTCCTGTTTTAAATATGCAATTTATAGGTATTGTATGGGCTCAATATTTCTTTAAAGTAAATTATTTAAATCATTTGTTTTCTTTGAAAAGTAAACAAGTTTTCAAATGAAACTGTAGTATTTCTTTACCCAAATACTCAATAGTTTCGAGAAGGATTCCAGATGCACATGTTTACATCATCTTCAGTTGTACAAAAATAATAACTTTCTTGTAACTGTATTTAGAATCTTTGAAATTTATAGATATGTATTTTGCTGATATTAGATAGGTGTGACCGGTGGTTGGTGGGTTCTAATTAAGATAGGCCTTTTTGTGTAACATTGATTTATTATTTTAAAACATATACGGTTACGTTACACACAAACACAAAACAGAGAGTGAACAAAACACGTCAACACAACACGAATACAGAGGCTTCACTGATTGTCTCTCTAAGCACACACCAGAGGGCGGCGTGTACTGAGTGAATCCTACGGTAGGGGAAAAAGAGAGTGCTACAGTCTCCCCCTCTGGCTGCGCCGACGTCCCGGCAAGTAGCCAGTACTAGAAGTAGGAGCTCTTGTAGCAGTCTGTGTTCTTGGCCTTTGGTGTCTCTGGGTAAAGGGTTTAAGCCGAGAAGATTTTGGCATAAACAAAGTTCCTTGATTTGTGGCATGGGGTGTCACAGTAATTTTTGGTTCAGATGAAGCGTCGTGATTTGTGGCATGGGGCGCCACAGTGACTTTTGGTGCAGATGAAACATCTTGATTTGTGGCATGGGGTGCCACATTGATTTTTGGTGGTCGACCTCGCTTTCTGAGTGGAGCAATTGGCTTTGAAGCCACATCTTTAAAAGGCGAAAGTGCAGAAACATGATAGGTTGCAATAGGTTCTGACGGCTTGTCAAGACTAGAAATAACATATGATGTTGGCGACTTCTGAGTTAGTATAAGATATGGACCATCACGTTTAGGCATAAACTTTAAGGTCTTCTTGTTTTTGGCTTTGCTAATAGGATGCAAATGTACCAAAACTTTATCACCAGGAGAAAAATAAACAGTTCTTCGATTTTTATCATAGTATTTCTTCCGTTGATCTTGCTTCTTTTCTATTCGGTCTCGTATATCATTAGTGATATGTGCAAATCTTTTGAGATATGGGGTTATCTCTGGAACAAAGTTATCATTTTCAACCACGGCTTTGAAATTTTGCACAACATCGGCAACAGTGCGCAGTTCTCTTCCAAATTGTAGGAAGGCAGGAGTATGTCCGGTAGGATCACAAATAGTTGTATTCATGGCAAATCGAATTACAGGGAGTTTCGAATGCCAGGTATCATGTTCATCTCCCACAAGTATTGCTAGACGAGGTTTAAGGTCTCTGTTTTTCCTTTCGACAGGGTTTGCTTGGGGAAAATAGACTGGAATTAAACATTGGTCTATATTAAGAGTACAACAGATTTGTTGGAGTACGGAACTAATGAATTGTGATCCGTTATCACTGATGATTCTTCTAGGTATGCCATACCGCATAAACACTTCTTCGATTAATGTTGTAGCACATTCATGCGCGGTGGCATGAGCAAGAGGGAATAATTCAACCCATCTTGTAGCACAGTCTTCCACAATAAAAATCCATTGTTTTCCTGTAGCCGTCAGTGGTAGAGGACCAAATAAGTCAATCGAAATTATCTCGAATCTTTGAGAATATACTGGAGTTCTTAACAATCCAGCAGGCTTTTGGTTGTTAGCCTTGTAACGGTTGCATTCTGGACAATGCTTTATCCATTCTGAAATGTAGGATTTCATTCCAGGAAAATAGTATCGTGAGGCTATTTTATTATAAGTACCTTCAATGCCGTAATGTCCAGCTGTAGGGGCATCATGGTGTTCTCGAAGAACTCTTTCCCTTTCTTTCTTTGGGACAACCAATTGTGCTTCTTCAGATTCAGAATCTGGAGAGTAGCGATAGAGTAAACCATTACTCATGAGGTAACCTCGGTTTGACCAGTTCGCAAAATTTTCATCTTTATCATTGTTTTCGAAACAGTCTATTATTTTCTTCAAATCGTCATCTTTTAACTGTTCTTCACGCATATCACTGGCCTTTCTTGATGGCAAATCGATAGATATAGTGCATAATTCACAATTAGAATTGTTGTGAACACATACAGGTCGCGAAAGCATATCAGCTATAACATTAGCTTTACCAGGAATGTATTCTACTGTCAGGTCAAATGATTGCAACTGTAAAGCCCATCTTGCCAATCGGCCTGTTGGGGATTTCAGACTCAACAGCCATTTTAAGGGTTGATGGTCAGTCACAACTGTAATTTGGGCACCTTCTATGTAACCTCGGAACTTTTCGAGAGCCCATACGACTGCTAATGCTTCTCTCTCGGTTGTAGAATAATTTCTTTCAGATGAAGTAAGTAAACGACTCGCATACTCTATGGGATGTTCTTCTTCACCTTTTCCTTGGATAAGGATAGCTCCTAGAGCATAATTTGAGGCATCTGTTCGGATAACAAATGGTTTAGTGTCATCGACCTGTTTTAGAACCGGTGGAGAGATTAGTTTTTCCTTTAATAGATCAAATGCACCCTGCTCTTCTTCGCCCCATTTCCATGTGGTTTTCTTCTTAGTAAGATTGCTTAGTGGGCGAGAAATTTCTGCAAACTGATGTATAAAACGACGATACCAACTGCAGGTTTGCAAAAAACTTTGGACTTGTTTTGTGTTTTTGGGAGGAGGAATTTTTGCTATTGCTTCAACTTTTGCAGGATCAACTTCAATACCAGCCTTGGTGATATAGTGACCTAAATATTTTACTTTGGGGCAAGCGAAATTACATTTGTTTCTATTGGCATGCAATTTAAAGTATTTCAGGCGATCAAATACTTGACGTAAATCTTCAAGATGTTCTTCAAATGTAGAAGATATGACAATCAAATCATCTAAATATGCTAAAGTCTTGACTTTAAGGCCATTTCGGAAAATGTCCATGAGTCTTTGGAAAGTCGCGGGTGCTGTTTTTAATCCAAACGGCATCCTTGTAAATCTGTAAATTCCAAATTGACAAACAAATGCAGTTTTGTCTTTGTCAGGGGGATACATTGGAACTTGATGGTATCCACTTTTTAAATCAATGGTAGACATGTAAGCTGTTTGTTTTGCAGTTTGCAATAGGTCATCCATCCGCGGAAGAGGATAGGGATCAGGCTTTGTAACCGCATTGAGCTTCCGGTAATCAACGCAAAGACGAAAATCACCGTTGGGTTTTGGAACTAGCACTACTGGAGCGGCATAGGGAGAATCGCATTCTTCGATTACTCCAGAGGCGAGAAGTGAATCAATTTCCTTCTTCAAAATCTCTTGTCTGGCAGGAGACAACCTGTAAGGAGGTACTGCAACAGGAAGCTTATCTCCAGTATCAATTTTGTGTTCGATGAAAGGTGTAGGCTCTCCCCCTGGTTGAAAGCATGTCTCGTATTCTACGAGAAGGGAGTTGAGGCGACGTTTTTGTTCATGCGAAAGATTTGTTCCTTCATTTTCACGAAGATCACAGGGATTTGGAGTAGTAGGAACTGCCAGCAGAGCGTTAATGTCAGGTGGTGTTTTAATAAAATCATATTTGATTCGCGGAGATTCCGAGAAATACCAATGCCTGTTGCAGAGATCTAGGACGATTCCTGCTTTACTCAAAAAGTCAACACCTAGAAGAGTTCTGTTTCCTCGAGCGTTTTTCAATACAATGAGTTCTGTCGGAATACTTTTACCTTTAACCGTAATGTCGACAATTGTAGTGAGTATTTCTGTTTTCTGAATTTGGCCATCAGCTAGTGTCATATCTATAACTTGGCTTTTGAATTTCAAGCCGTTCTTCTTAAGAAGTTCAAATAGCTTTTCTCCAGCTACTGAATGTGTTGCACCTGTGTCGGCACAAACAGCTGCATGAGTGTCACAGACAGTGATATCAATGATGCTTATTTGTTTATCCTCCATTGAAAAACTGTAAAAGTTCATATGATTGAGACTTGACGATACATCAGGGTTTACTTTCAATGCTGGGTTGCATGTAAGACATTTTGCTTTGATTATTCCAGGAGCTCCACAACCATAACAGTTCAGGGGTCTTCTGTCATCTTCAAGTCTTTCATTATTTCGTTCGTGTGCTCTGTCTTTGTTAATGGAGTCCCTCCTACTTTGACTGGGAACCCCGGGATACCGCCTACTTTGACTGGGAATCCCAGACAGAGCCAGTCGATCAGGATTGTGTTCATTTCGAAACTTTGGGCCTTTAGCGTTAAAAGTCCTATATCTATTTGATTTTCCATAATCAGCTGGTTTCTTGAAGTTTTCCGACTTGTAAGCTTGTGTTTCTTTACTGTTTGGGCGCAGACTGTCGTAGGTGTCCAGTTTCTCTATTAGGTCATCGGGAGTGACCCATTCACACCATACATCCAAGAAATGGTCCTTTATTTCAGGAGGGACACGTTTTTTCATTTGGTCGAGGATCATCAAGCCCTTCAGCTTATCAAAGTCCTGGATATTCAGTTCCTCCAACCATCCTTCAAAGTAATTTCTTAACTCAAAATGGAAATCCTTCCAAGATTTTTCTGGGTTTTTTCTATGAGTTGCGAAAAGATGTCGCAATTTCTCTGCGTTTAATTTATATCTTTTTAAAAGCATAGCTTTTATATGTTCGAAATCTTGAGCTTTTTCCTCAGATTCTCTAGAAATAATTTTTACAACTTCATTTGGCAGGACGCCAAGTAAATATGCTACCCAATTTTTCTTATCTATTTTTAAAAATTTCATTTGTCTTTGAAAGACATTGATAAACAGTGACATGTCATCTTGTTGAGGGTCAAACTCAGGAATTAGACTCTTAAGTTGTAAATTTAGTTGATTTGGTGATGCAACGACTGAACTTGAAGGCGACAGCTGTCCAAGTTTTTGGACTTCTAATTCCAAACGAAGTTTTTCCAATTTAAACGCGTTTTCACGAGAAACTTTTTCTTCCTCTTTTGCGGCAATCCTTTCACCGATCACCGAATTTAGGAATTCTCGAACAAAGTCTTCATCGTAGTTTTTACTGTGTATTATCAAGTCTTTAATGTCGGGGAGACGCGCATCTTTCGGGACTTCAATACCCATTTCTTCAGCCACAAAGATGAGATCGGCTTTAAGACCCTTACCCAAGAAACTCATCCTTGTTGTTAGGTTTAGGCACTACTTTCCGTTGTTCACAAAATCACGTCTTTTACATTGTATTTAAAAGAAATTTAAGAGTATAAAAGAAAACTTGCAATCACTAAATAATTTACAAAATTTAACACAAAGGCACAAGATTCATCAAAGATAATATTAATTTCATAACAATATAAAGTTTTAAATTATTGTAATCGGTTAAACCTTATGAATTTTCTAGAAAGTTATCATAACATTTTAAAATTTCCATTGATTATATTTAATTCTTCAATAAAATAATATTTACCAAAATTTATTAAAAGAACATGTCATTTCTTAAAGAATAATCAAATCAAGAATAATAATGAAAAGTTGTACGAATACTCATAAAAAGGAAAAAGAATATATAAATTTTCAATACCATGTGCTTAAAAATAAAACACAGAACAGTGCTGACAGAAATAATGATAACTTTTTTTTTTTTTTTTTTTTTATATATATACACACATTAAATCTTTGAAACCACAATCGGAAAAGATCTTTCCTTTCTATTTTATTTATTTACGCCAGTTATACTACTCATTTAATATATCATAAATGAATCATTCAGCTTATTTTTCTGCATCCGGTGTATCACATTAATATTCCAAAAAGCGAAACGATAGAAGGGGGGGGGGAAGCAGACATTTGGCGGGTCGTATTATGGCTACGCAAAAGAGAAACATTTGCGTTTCGTTCCGAAACCGAAACTGCCGAATGAAACTTAAACTATAGATTATTAGGTTGAAAGAAACATTTTTTCAAACAAATATAACACTAATAGAAAATATACATACAGAAATATGAGGAAAGCTTCTAAAGAACTGCTTTTACAAGACTTTAAATTGACTCTTACATCATGAGTTTTATACAACATTAGTGTACATATGCCAGGGGTGTGGCAAATTAAGTTAAAACAAAATTTTTTTTTTCCTACACTTATGAATTAGCATTTCATTCTTTACCAGGATGGCTAAAGAAATAAAGTACTCAAAAATTGAAACAAAAGAAGTACTTATCATTTAATGAAGCAACGATGGGATCTATCCCATCCGTTTAGCAATAGAAAGCCTTTTTCCTCCAGGGCGGGGAATTAACATAATCCAATGATCTTGCACAGGGTGTGCATTCGAATTGGTTTTACCTGAAAAAAAATTTGAGCCAAACCTCTGTTTTCGGAACTTTTACTCTGTTTTTTGAAGGCCGAAATTTAAAGCACGCTTGCGCGACAATGCGGAGGGCGCAATTCAATGCTAGGCGTCAATGTAAACGCAATTAAAACTCGTTGGGCGCCAATGTGACCGGTGGTTGGTGGGTTCTAATTAAGATAGGCCTTTTTGTGTAACATTGATTTATTATTTTAAAACATATACGGTTACGTTACACACAAACACAAAACAGAGAGTGAACAAAACACGTCAACACAACACGAATACAGAGGCTTCACTGATTGTCTCTCTAAGCACACACCAGAGGGCGGCGTGTACTGAGTGAATCCTACGGTAGGGGAAAAAGAGAGTGCTACATAGGTGTATTTGCTATAATTCAAATAAGAAGTTGCTATTTTAAAGGCGTAAAGTATAAATACTAACCATTCTTTTTAAAGATATGACTATTTAGATTAAACGTAATGTTCCGAATAATCCTTTATCTTACTTGAATTGCATGAATAATTGTCAGGACTTATTTTCTATTGTTTTTCTCTAATTAAAAGTATTTTATATGAGCTATTGTTTAAAGAAAACGTATATTAATAAAAAAAAGTCTTTACTTCAAGATAAACTTATTACTCAGTCGTTTGGAGATATGTGTTTCTTTCTTTCGTATTAGTATGTTTAATTCTGTCTTTCATTTTAAAGACTATCCTCTTTCTTAAGAATCATTTTTTAAACATAACTTTCCTAGAGGAGTGGGTCCAAAAGTAAGTATTATTAAGAGTAAGTACCAACAATATTGAGCAACTTGACTTATAAATGAATAATTTGTTTTTCACATTTAGACTTTATACTGCTTATAAATTATTCAGTTACTCGATACTTTGATTGTTATGAGATATACTTTGATTATACATTTTAAATGCAAAATTCAAAGTTTCTCTTTTTATGCTACATAAGAAGAATTTAATTATTCTTTTTATATTTAAACTTGCTATTAATTTTTTTTCTGTATTTGAAGTCTGCTTTGTTTGCACTGATCTAATTTCACTATGCAATTATCTCTACTTAAAATTTCCTAGATATATTTGGCAATCAAAAACACTTCAATTTTCTAACTTTCTTCTTTTATTTAAGGTTTGCAATAGCTTTAGATTGACTTATGCAAAATGTTGCATCCCCTTCATCGATATTTATTACATAATTTTCTTTTTTGCAAATCTTTTTCAAGATCGGCAAGGATTAAAAGGACTTGCTGAAATTCAGCGTTTAAGTAATGCCACTCTGAAGGCTCTTCGTCAGGAACTCGACCGCACACACAAGCTCCCATTCAAGGGAGACATTACAGTTTGTGAGACTCTTCTGGCGAGGATACCTGCGTTACGAGAACTTAACATTCTTCACATGGAAGCTTTGGCCAAACTTCGCCGAACAGCACCTCATCTTGACTTTCCAGCTCTTCACAAAGAACTATTCTCAGGAGAGATCCAGTAAAATTAGTTGCAGTGGAATAAAAAGAAAAATATACACAACGAAAGTTTCAAATGTATCACTAGATATTTCTGTAGTTTGCATTCATTAACAGGTTTTGATAGGAAACTGAATGAATAGTTTGAATGTTTTTGGTGGTAACTTTAGTTGCTTGTTTTATTACTAAGGATGATGTTAAATCTTTTCATAGTCTGAATACAATGTTAAAGTATTCGGATTTTAAATCTAACCAGCTCATTTCTATTTTAAACAAACTACTTTAAAATTAATTAATTAATGCAATGCAAGAGAAGGCAATGTCTATTGAAATCTCTTTTGTTGAGTTAGCATTTTCTTTTACTGATCTTGATCTTCGACTGTGGATGAATGGTTGATGTTGTTCGGGTTTTTCTCGCATGTATTTGTAATTTTTATCTGGTTGTTAGATTATTCTTCAGCAGTATTCTGGTAATGGATTATTAACTTATGTTTTATTTGAACTGTTAATATTTAATGGATCGTGTACTTCATTGTTGATTTCCTGCAAAGCAAACTAAAGTGATGAAATGTTTTGCATGCAGGTGTTAAAAATTGCCGGTATTAAATGTGATATATGTCGAACTCTTACAGCAAATGTGTTTCTCCCTTGAAAGTTTCTATGGTATATTACGGTTAAGGCTTCATTGTACAAAGGGATCATTATGGTTACAGAACAAACAATGTACAAACATTGAAAATTAGTAGCTGTAAAACTGCCTCTATCATTAATATTTTATTGACTCATTAATAGGATACTATTATTTATTTATATAGCAAGCATCTATTTTAACATATATGTCGATTTTTTAATGGTTCACATTTTTGCGTGTTTTCGTTTTCCGTTTTGACTTTTCATATTATAACTAAATCTGACATGTCTGGTTGATTCCAAAATCACCAGGGAGTATCGCCATTAAGAGAGATTAAAAATAACAACATTGTGAAAATTCTGTCCTGTAAATGTAGCACATCAAACTGTTTGCAGCATATGCTCCATAGTTACATGCTATTATGCATCACATCTGATATTAATTACATCATTCTATGATTTATTGCATACTTAACAAGATAGTGAGAAGCCGTTAAAATATAGTTGCCATATTAAAGTTTTTAAAGCTATATATTGGTATTTTTAATGAAATGCACAAGAGGATATTCAAGTTTTTAAAATCAAATGTTGCAAATTTATAGTGCCTCTAGAATTTTCTAGCATTTTGTAAATTGTAGCTGTAAATGAAATAAGTTAGAAGCATGCAGAAGCATTTTAATATGAAGCTCTTGGTGATTCATTTATGTTAATGCTGGTATAAACAGATGCTAAATGCGTTTAAATTAGTGTATTGGTGTGTAAAATCATTTTTTATTGACGCTGTGTTAAGGCATATAAGTATTTTTGAAACTATTAAATGAAATATAAAATATGTGTATTCGTGGTATCGACCGTATTTCAAAATGACTAATTAATGTTGTGTTATATTGTGATGAGATATTAGATATATGTTTACTAACTACTTGAAATCTTCGAATTGAATTTATAAAGGTCTTAAAGGAATTAATATATTAATGTTACTTTGTAAGCGAATCTTTTGTAATATAAAAATTGATTCCAGTAAAAAAAGAAAGTTTAATTGAAAAGCATTTATTTCTAAATTGATAAAATCGCATTTACCATTTTTAATAAAAAATTTATCCAAATAATACTGTAAGCAACTTTTGTAACGACAAAAGAACTTTTAGAAGAACTAGTAGTTAGTAATCAGTATTACTGTTTTCCTGCCCTTTAATTGGTGCTAATCTATTTAGCATTCACTTGTTTATCGAAATAGAAAATAAGGAATTTTGAAATATTCTTAGTAGTGTGGAATACAGAGGATAATATACTTTCCTACATATTAATTGTTCTCAACACCCGTTGATGAATTTTAAAAATTTATTTCTATTGTTTCTATTTTATAGATTTGTTTATTTCATCAGATTTTGCAATAATGTTATGTAAATGTTTTTATTGGTGGCTGACGAAATGTAAAGTTATTTTATGAAATGTTTCTCTTGTGGAAAGAAATCTCAAGATTTTCAGGAAAGAGTTTTAATTATCTTTGAATGATTAATAAAGATTGCACTTTGTTCAATAAATTTGAAATTTTGAAGAGTGGTTGTAATTAATATGTACATAAATTACTTTGTCTACTTAAAGATGTGCTGTTACATTTTAATGTTGTGTTGTAAAACTCATGTAGAAAGATAAAATTGTTCATGTTTTTTCTGAATTCCTATTGAGTTTTTCTCTGAATTTCAATTTTGTTTTTCTGTAATTTCAAGAGTGCTACGGCTATCTTGATGTTATTGTTCCTGATAATGTTTTGCTTAAACAAGCAAAATACTGTGTATATAGCTGTAAGTTCTTATGGAATTAATAACAGTAAGTGCTGTGAAATATGCTAAATAAGCTTCTAAATAAGTAGCACAAATTTATTGAATAAAAACTATATTTGTTTTTATCTAAAGTACCGAGTCCTTGATTTCTGTGTTAATGACTTTTGTCATTTATTTTCATGATATAATTTAGAAGAAAGCAATTTGATCTATATGTTGGAGGGAGGTATATAATAAAAGAACACTTATTAGATCGGTAATTTTTATTAAGTGAGTTGTTTAGTATTAAATATGCTAATAATTTAAACTCGAGGAAAAAAGGGTGATTATTTTATATTATATATATATATATATATATATATAGCATAGAACAACTACTATAAAATAACGTAAGGTAAGGTAATGCTTAATGTGTAAAAGACAAAATGAATAAATATGAAAGACAATTTTTCATTGTATACGCCAAAATATATTCATTATTATCAGCAGTAAAAAGATTGGAATTTCTGAAAGTTTCAAAATTATCATTCTAGATATGATGATAAATTCGTAACTATTATAAGATTTAATACAAGAAATTTCTGAGCATTTAAAATAGAATAGAGAGGCTTTACTACTTTAATTTGATGTGCCCTACAATAAACCCAAAGAAAGTAGTTAAAGATATTAGGTATTTATTGTTAGTTTTTATAAATACAATTAAGGTGTGGTCTTTAGAGGCGAAATTCATTGTTATAATTAAACTGCCTGAATAGCTATTCTTATTATTTTTTTTAATTTTCAGGAGGAGCCTTTAAATAAAGTATAATCTAGAGTATTCAGTAGTTTATCAAAATTCAAAAAAAAATTCTTTGCGTTTACCTTTAAAAATTTCTTTGCAATATCTTTGTACGTAAATATAACAGCAACAAGAGCAAATATTTCATAAATTTGTGTCATGCAAAAAAAATTATTATACCAAGATTTGAATTGATAAAATACTATAGCATCTCTAGCAATATCTTTAGCTCTGCTAATTTAAAATGATAACCTTATTTCGCTCTAATTTTCAAGGAGTCGAAGTATTATTTGTTTAAGTAAGGGGAAAACACAGAGCAAGAGAAATCATGTGCATTAAATAATATTTAAATATTATCTGAGTCAAAAAGAGAAGGAAAGAAATAATAATGCAGTTAACTGTGGGAAAGTCAAAGCGGGGTATTATCTCAGATGTGATGAATTTGTCTTTTTGCAGGAAATATCGGAAAATAGATACAAGAAAAAGAGAAATTTAAAAAGGGGTTGTGTTTTTTCACATAACACATGGAGTATGATGACATTTGAAGAAAATGGAAAACGTTAGGCCTACAGTGACCAATAACTTTCTAAATAAATGTCAAATTTTCTAGATAACGAATTTATATGTTAGGACCGAGGTTACCAACTTTTAAAGACAGCTAGCTACCCATTAATGCGTTTGTAAACAGAATTGAGAATTCATAGCGAGAAAGAATTTCTAATTAGATGGACAGAGTCTGTGCTGCTATGAGTCGATTGATTGCACATTACACTTTTTCATGTTACCCTCATCTGCTAAAGGGGTTACCTTCATCTGGCCTGATGAGGATTTTTAAGTAGAAAATCATATTTCTGCAAATTATGGAAACAAGCATATACATTCAAGATTCTGTCGCGCACCCTCAGTGTGGCAACTGCGTTAGAATGTTCCAAGTCCTGAGCATGATGATATACCATTTATTCCACTACCTTTTCAAAATCAGACGGAATAAATACAAGAATTTTTTCTACTTTTTTGCAAGAAATAAATAAAAGTACAAAAAGTTTAAACGGTCTTTTTGGAAAACTGGAAAAATCAGAATTAAAACAATACAGCAATAGCTGATATTCATATTCTATAGCAAAACTAATAATTTTAATACTCATTTTAATTAGAATTTATACCTAAAAATTTTTTGTAAAACATTTTTAGAACTGAATATGTCATTTTCGAATAATTAAAGGAAAAGGGAAAATCTCCTTTTCCATCATTTTTTTTCCATGTTGTACCCGAAGTTTTACCATACTCTTTATCGTATTTAAAATTCCCGATTCTTAACCTATTCTCAGATATCTAAGATAGAATTTTCTTAACCACTGAAAAATTTTGCAAACGCACTGCAGAATATAGGATAAGTTTAAGATATTATTTTAATTGATATAAATAACGCCACTGTGGTTAAAAAAATACGTTTAGCTTAAAAATTTTTATGAAGAAAAAACGCTAAAATTATAGGTCTGCAAATGAAATTTGATTATATTTTAATTAAAATCTCAGGAAAATTTCTTACAAAATAAAAGGTTCAAACAAAAGGTTACAAATAAAAGGTTTACAAATAAAGGGTTAATTCGCAGGCTCTGGAAATATGCAGTATCCTGGCAGAAGCCATGCGGACGTGAATGCAACTTCTCACGAAGCAGTCCTCACCCCCAAACATCGTGTAACAGTTCCCTACTGATAAATCAAAAAGACTTACCCGCATTCTCCAATAAAGGTTTCCTGGATCATCATACCATCAGGAAGATCTACTTTAGCCGGCTTTCTGGCATAGAGGTAGGACGTCTTCCCTGTGTTCGAGGAGTTCCGGGTTATTACATCAAGTCCCGGGTTCGAGTCCCGGTTCAGGCATGGTTGTTTTTCTGTGTGTTATCTATGAGATGTATGATTATTCCCCCCTTTAAAAATGGGTTGTGCAAGTAAATGTGATGAGTGTGTAGCTAAAGTCGTACTCTTGGCCCTAGTTGGCGTAACTTGAAACAAGAGACACATATTCTTCGGCTTAAAATCTGCTGATGTATCAGCGGGGCTTGTCCATGGTGAGTGCCATAAGTAACAACAACAACAGATCTACTTTAGTCCATCCATTCGTTAGCAAATCCATTAATTCCACATAAGAATTTTGACACATAGCAATGCAAGCAGTACTTTAGTATATGATCTAGAAAAGAATTCCAAAACATCTTAATAATTTAACTGACTGACTTTCAATCATTGAATGAGATTAAATATTAACCAGATAGAACACTTCTTATCTTTTTAGTATAACCTACAGAGTTTAATTATTTCTATTTCCTTAAAGTTCTTATTGTCGAGTAGTACTACTTTCAATAAAAAACTAAGATTTCTGCCATGAAACAAAATGCTAACTGTTGACTAATTAAAACAGTATTGGGAGAAAAAAGCGTTAAAAATATTCTGAACAATACATAAATTCTTTTACAATTTAAATTGGGTTGATTTAAAAAATTTTTATACTAAATTCAAATAATTGATAAAGAACTTTCAATTCAATTTTTAGACTTAATAAATAAATGGAGAAGGGTAAATATCCACCCCTTCTTTTATTAAAGAAATTATTTTTGAATTAAAAAGATCTGTTTTCTTTCTGAAGAATATTTTCGAAAAGAAATCACATGATGCATGAAAAAAACATTTATCCCTGTCAATATATAAAAAGTAAATTAAAGCACTGAATATATAAAGTAATTAAGCAAAAGTAAATTAAAGCAGTAAATTGGGGGGGGGGGTAGTACTTTTTTATCAGTTTGTATGCACATCATTATTAAACGTTTTAACAAAATTTAGGAGTAATAAAGTTGATTTATAAACCCCGTACCTCATAATTTAATCTTAAAAACACATGGAGAATTCATCTCCAAAATTTTTCGAGAAAAGAAATATCGAATTAAAATGTAATAACCTAAACGTGAATTTCAAAGAATAACATTTTTAATCTAATAAATTAATAACTATTGAAATTTTGTAAAATTTTTCATCTCCATAGGTAAGTCAAATTAAATCAAATATGAAAGTATTCCATTCTGATTATTGTAATAAATTTCAAATGATGCTAAATTTGAAGGGGAAAAAATGTGTGGGGAAAAATATGCACAACATAACGTCTAAAAGTCATAACTGACAAATCACTAAAAGTATTTTTTGTTAATGTTCTGTTTGTAAAATCATAAAACATTATTCCTGTTGTCCACCTTTTGCTTCGCATTTATATTGCCAAGAGTTGATAAAAATCCTGCAGTTAGTTATGTTTTCGATTTAAGTAATCTGATATTGAATGAAACCTTTTTCGTATAACGAATTTACTTCGGAAGCCATACAAACTGACCTTGAAATAAAAAAAAAAATAAAAAAATAAAGAAAAGGAGGTGGGGAAAAAATATGTTCGGTCTTGCATTTGGTTATAATGTTGTTCATTGTGTAAATTAACACGAAGCATTATTCTTAAATAAAAATCGTTGTTCATATAATTATAAAAGGAAATGTAGAAAATAAAAACTGCGCTTGAAATAAAAACCATTTTGTATTTTTTAAAAAAGCGTTTTTGTTCTAGGTTATAAAAGCTGTGAATAAATCGATTTGAAGATATTACAATATGTAACGATAAATTTAATATAAAATGTCTATAGAAAAGCAAAATGACAAATGAAAATAATGGTGTCAATAATTTTGAAACAATATGGAGAAAGTAAAACCTTTCGTATAAAAATTCAAAGAATATTGCAGTATTTATAATTCTAAGTTCAAAATTGTTTCCAGTTTTTTTGAAATTGAAAATGTCAATACATGAATAAAAGTAGTCACTGACTTAATATTTAGAGGTTAATTGTAAAGTTTACTATTTTACATACAAGATGGCAGCACTGGTAGATAAAGAATTTATAATATGACGTTTGAGCAGACTAAAATTTTGTCGCGATAGTGCTACCATCTATTGGTATTTATAGAGTTATGGAAAAATTTCACAGGAATTGTATTAATTGGTAAAAAATTCATTTCCTTAATGTCATTTGCTCAAGAGTATTATTGGGATAATCGAACTATATTATAGACTATCGCAAATATTGAGGTATATTTTAAATTTTAAATGCCCTACGCAATATTTTTGTACTGCTAAGGTTATAAATTTAAAAACCAACTTTATCAAAGAAGAATCTCCTTGATAATTTTAAATGCTCAGTAATCAAAAATTTATTAATTTCATTATTTTTTTGAACTTGTCAGCAAAGATAAGGATAAAAAAGTATCTGTGATATTTTTATGCTTACTTATGCTTATTTTTTTAAAAAAATTATATCATCATTCGAAATCTAAAGATGAAGTAAAATTTAATTGAAATAAATATTTGTCCAAAATATGCTGTGAAACCTAATTAGAATTCACAGATCCGAAAGTAGAATCCATCTTTTTGTCATATGGCTCAGGTATGATTCAACCATTTCTCATTTAACATTTAACAACAACACAACAATTTTATGTTTCAAATACCCTCAGAAGAAAAAACACACTTTCGAAAAGGAAATAATAGTTTGTATGTCAATAAACGAGTACTTAGGTTAAACCAGACAAAACACGTTAGCTATTTAAAAAGCGTAAGGTTAGTATGTAGAACTTCTAATCAAGAAACTGAATGCTCCATCGAAAAATCATTTAATCTACATATGTTTTCATTAAATAAGATAGTAAAAAAAAAAAAACCCTGTCATAAGATTATTTTTTTACGTTGAAATATTAATGATAAGAAAAAGGGAATGATATGATTCTTAGTGGTTCACATCATTATCCGTTGCTATCCAAAACAAACATTCTTCAGATTTATTAAATTTATCTTGTGATAGCGGTTTTAAATACCCTTTCCGACATGATATTAACTATTTTCTTTACTTTCCTTACAGATTGCATCACAAAATTATTCTAATCCTTTGCCAGGGAAGATGGGGGATTGCATAAATAATGATATAAAATTTCCGATATATCACGAAAATATATCACGGCTAATCGATATATCACGGCAAACAAAGTTAGAACAATATTTTTCATATTTCCATTCTACATTAGTATGGGTTTTGCCTATTTCAATTTTTGCTTTTATGTAGATTCGAATTAATTGCTTTACTTTCATTTGAGTACAGTCACATACTTTTATGAAAAGAATTTTAATCTCAGCGATGTGATATTTTTGGTGACTTTCAGTTGAAACTAAGGGATCTATTATAAAAGGCATTCGAGGAATTTTTGTCTTTTCTCTCTTTAATTTAAATTCAGCCTATTTATTGCCTAACAACTATGAAATAGTTTCAACTTATTTCCACAACTATTAACTTCAACATATTTCTTAATGTCCATGCCAAATATCATTGTGAAAAGAGATGCTTTCCCATTCCCAACTATAACTGGTTAAATAAATCATATAAATATAAAATACTGCAAATAATTCTAGAGAATCGGTTCTTATTTAATTCGTTCTTTGAAGATGAACATCAGACAAGTTTTCATCAGTTGCTGTTGCAAGTCCAATTGGGATTGTTTAGAACAATATTGGAAGTGGCTAAAATTTCCATATATCGATTCAAATTCAGCTGCTGAAAATTTATTGATATAACTATCCTCTTTACAGACACTTTATAGTCTGTAAAGAAGATAGTTATGTAAATCATCTAGACTATAAACGTATCGTCACAAATTACCAATTAATTATGGAAAATGGAAACATTAATTTTAATTAACTATTTGCCAGCTAATATGGTTTTCTTTTTTAATGAATCGCTACATTATTTTCACATTTCTTAACTCTAATTTTGGACTTTTAACAGATTTTTTGGAACAAAAATTGAACAAAAAACCTCTAAAATAGTCTTTCTGCTTGAAAAAGCTTCGTAAATGGGAAAGCTTTTTGAAGTAACTTTCAAAAATTATTTTTTTCTCTATTCAAAATTTATTTTCACTACTTTATTGTTGCTATAGAATAATATTACTTTCAAACAAAAATGGTTAATATCACTAATAAAATAGCAAATGCAATTTCATAGAATCTTGATGGTTGTGGTAGTTTTTTTTTTTTTTTTTTCTTTTTCAAAACAAAGATTTGTCACTATTTTTTTCTCTGTACGAAAAGGTCTCCGAGGGGAAGTTGCAGTAAGATTATGTTTGTATCTCTATTCAAATTTTATTTTTATGAATTTCATGATTTATATTGTAGATTGATTTTATTTTCATGCAAGGACATATCCCCCCTTTAATATAACAATAAACACAATTTTATAAAATTCCAGTGGTACCGTTCTGTTACCCAATTCAAATCCTAAGCCTTTTCCATCGGCCAAATAACATTTTAATTATACCCTATTTTCATTTGAATTATATTTAGAATATGAATACATTATTTAGACGAATTTCAATTTCATTTTACGTTCGTACGGTGTCTCTCCTGCCATGTCGAAATTATATATAGGTTTTTGAACTGAAGATAATTCTTTTTAATCGAATATTTTTTACTGTATTTTTGTATTTTTTACCGATGTTAATTAATTTCTAATAAATGACTAAGAAGATTTTAAAAATATTAAATTTTTCTTTTTCTCATTATTTTCTCATTCATATATTAACCTGAATCTATAGTAGTTTCAGTTTTTCATTAATAACAATTACTTCGATAACGTCTGGTTTGTAAACAATCTGGGACCAAAGATGATGTTTATGAATTGTCTCTACCGCCTTAGGTCAATTAATTTCTTAATCCCATTCAAATCTGCTGTTTCCCTTACTGATTCTTCACGCTTTTACACACACTATTCTTCAAAGATTGATTGTTGTAAAAATTCATTGTTTTGTCATGTTTATATGTACTTAAACTACCAACTAGGCACTATTGAGATATGGTCATGACAAGCTTCCGATATGGTGGTTGGTTCTTGCCACCTTGGGGGTTATAGTAACAGTGTGAGATTCGTTAATCCCTAGCAATGACAGGATGTGCCAATGGGAGGCGTTGTATCGTGGCGAATGTTGGTGTTTCGGCTCAGCAATAGTTCCACCAATGTCGTTGTGGCATCCAGATTATTGAATTTACTATGTTTACATCCCAGTGAGGCGAGTGTAAATTTATTCCGGTTGTGTTTAAAAATATCTTTTTACATATTTGGTGTATAAAGACAAGATTCTTCAAATAATCCTGCCACTATGATTTAATTTCCACGAACGTCGCTCCGTTTCTTTCAGTATAATTACGGAGCAGACTTTCTTAAATCTTCCACGGCCAGTAAATAAATTTTAATAAATTAAGTCATGCCATCAAAAATTGAAAACAAATAGAATTTCAAGAATGAATTCATATCAAACCGAAGTATAAATTCGATTTAAAGTATCTTTTCTGATAATTTTAATAAAACGGACATTAGAAATTCTGAAAGCAAAAGGTATAGTGAGTGTCCATAGTTTCATTATTGTTCTAGACGATCTCATTTCTTACAGTTAAGGTGAATTAAAAGTAAACAAGATAAACGCAATATAAAATATTGATTATGCGTTATTTAATAAAGATATATTCAAGAATCTAAAGGCAAAATGTGCAGTGAGGTTTTCACCAGTAAATTTTTCTTCCAGGCAACCCCATGACTGTCAGCTAAATAAAGACGAATTAAAAGTATACAAAGATATAAATTTTATTTAAAATATCTTTTCTGCAAATTTCAATTGAATGGACAGAATATGGAAGCAGAAAATATAGGATATTTCATTTCTACAATATTGTTCTACGTGACTCCATGGCATCACACTTAAGTACAAATCAATTAAAAATAAACAAAGATGTGTTTAGATCTTAGATATCTATACTGCAAATGTTAATAAAACACACATTTCAAAATTGATAGAAGAAATCGAAGTGAGTTTCCGAAAATACATTATTATACCAGACGGCACTATAACCCATAGTTAAAGAAAGAAAAAAAAAAGGCTAAAATATATTAGATATTTTTTTCTTAAGTTTTATTACTTATTAGAAGATTCCTGTCACTAATCTTAATCAGCCTACGCATTTTGTTCGGAATTCAATGTATAATGTCATAACCAATTCATTTAAGCACTGAAAAACACATTTTATGATCCCTTTTACTTTTGCAATTAAGGACGAATAAAATGTAGCAAAAATGAACAAAATAAGAAAAAGCTATCAAAATTTAAAATTGGCTCAAGCTGAAACCGAGATAGGTTTTATGATTCAGAAAATTATTTTATGAGTTTTCATCCTATACATAATAGCGATAGGGGTAATCTTCATATTTATCCCCTGGATTCGTCATTATTGTTTTTAAAATGCTTTTGCTTTATAGACCATGAAGAAAAAAAATATAAAAGTCTATCGCTGATTTTTATTGATGTTGAAACGGAATCAGTTCGACATTTCTTATTTAAGTCATAAATGTATAGTTGTGTGGATTATCTTCGTCACATGTAGGCAGCTGAAAGAAAGTGGTAGAATATTTATGTAATAATTTATTACATCAGTTAAAGAAGTTGTATGTTTCAGCAATATTCTTTCGATTTCGTATTTAGTGAGGACTTACAGATTGACTCATTAAGTTTTTCGTTAAAAGGTTTTAAGTTTAAAAGGCTAGCTACAAAAATTGACAAAATTTTCAGTTTGAAGGTAATATTTACTAGAATTAAGGCATTTCAAAGAAATAAATAGAGGGGACATTGATAGTTATTTATGGTTAGGGAAAAAATGCACCTTTTCCCCAAAATTAAATAGCAAACCAAAAATTCTAATTTTAGTTTACAAGAATAAAATGTGAATAAACAGAAAACATTCATGATAATAGTAAATGATTATATAAAGGATGAGGAAGAAAGGATACTGGTAATAGGAGTAGGATTTCTTCCAGAAGAAACTCAAGGAAGAAATCATTATTATAATAAATGGTAAATGTTTTGCTTTATTTGTTGATGAATATGTAAAAATTTGGAACCCCATGGCAAGATTGTAAAACACTCTAGAAAATAATACTTGAAGTAGAGAAATTTATAAAAATAACAATTTATGCGTTAGATTTTTAATTTAAGTTTTTCCCCCGTAGTTTTAGTACGATGCGAATCGGATAGCATATGCGGACGATTTTGCCTGTGTTGGAAATTAGAAGATCCTTTAATTAGGGATGTTACATGTTGGTTTAGAATTTCTAAAATTGTTAGAGCAGAGTTGTGAAAGACTTTATGATATCAGATAGATGCTATGAATTTGGTCTGCCAGCCAAAATTTCTCCAAATAAAAATCTTTCTATATGGATACTCGATAAAAGGAACCTTTGGATAACTGCAGTCAAAGCTGTGTAGGGACTCCAGTGTTATTCCAGATGGTGACCAGAAATCAAATTGTATCAATTGTGCTCTGTTGAGTATTTCTAAGAAAAAGAATTGGCTATGTAGCCATCAGGCAGACTGAACAGCAAAGAAATATATTATTCCTAGAGATTTGATTTAGAAAGTGGATTTTGTTTATCTTTCGATTCAAATCGCCAGATTATCTGGTGTGACTTCAGAAATGCCTTTTAGTCTCTTAACATTTCAGTTTCCTTTTTTCCCCTTCTAGCAAGAGCCAAGGTATTGACTACGCTACAACAAAAGGTGAAATCATATCAATGTAAAACAGCCAAAAAAAAGGAGATGCAAAAAGGCACGTTAAATTTTAACAATATTTAAATGAATCGATGAAAAAACTTAATCGATATGAAAAAAAGCAAAAATGTCGGCATGAGGTGTTTTATCAAGTATGGAAGATAATAAAATGTTAATACTTGAACAATTACAAACGTTGACCATTCTGTCTATCTTTCAGAAGGCGGCATTTACAGGGCTAACGGTATAGTGGCCGGGGCAAATATAGTGATGAATGAGCGCAATCAACTATATATGTCTTGGAAAGGGATAGTAAGAATACGCAAATTTATTATCATGATATTACATTGCTTCATATATTTAATGTTTATGGTGCTATTGGAATCTATTTCATAGTCATAGATGTTAATGTTAATTAAACGCTTGAATGCTCATGGATGCATCGAATGTAGAAGCGTGACTATGCAACCATCTTTGCATCCATAGAACATGTATGGGATGTATTTGAAAGAAACGTGGCAGGTTGCAATTTATCACGACTGAACAAAACAGACTTCGTTGAGGCGCTTAAGGAGTGGCAACACTTACTGCAAATTTTCCATATTAATATTTTTCAAGGTTATGAGTAATTGATGCTATGTATGTATTTTTATGAGGAAAGGATATATTCTTCACTAAGGTTGCATAAAAGAAATGGAATTCTAATTCTTCTGATAATTTTGCTTATCCCTCTGAAAAGAATAACTGATAATATATAATGTTTCCTTTTTTATGGTTTACATTTTCTGCGCATCCGATTAAAGTTGCTTTATACTTCTGCTTTAGAACTTTTTTAGATTCTAGGGTACAATTGTGCTTTCAATAATATAACTCTTTTAAATATTAATGCCCCTTAATTTCTGAACACTATGCAGTATCGTATATGAATGTGAAAATTCTAAATAGGCAGGATGGTGAATATAATAAAAATCAGATAGTTACTCTTTTTCGAGAATGTGGTGTCCTTATATCTTAAATACATGGAATTTTTTACCCAGTTATTACCTTGCATCATTTAATTTCAGATTATATGTTCGCAACTAAACATGAAACTGAACATTTGTTTCTCATAAAACGAATCTGGACAACAATTGCAATGAATTATTTAAAATATTAGGCACTTAAGGAGAAATGAAAATGGTTAATTTGGATGCTCTTTATATCTTTAAGTTAAAAAAAATGTCTAGATTTTGAAAGCAGCAAGAATTAATTATTAATTTAAAAAAGTTTCAATCTTTCTAATACAAACTTTTTAAATGCAGTACAGTATTAATAAATGAAGTAAATGAAATAAAGCTGTTGAGTTGTTAATGGCATTATAATTGGATCATAAATGTTATGAATTGTTGCTGCAAATGAATAGTTTGCTAAATGATAAAAAATAATTAATATGCTTCAAAATGGGATAATCAATTTAAATCTTACTATTCAGAACATATAAAAAAGTTATCGTGAGCAGATATGACATTTTAAAGTGATACATTAAACTATATTTCTTACAAAAGCTTGATCACGAGGTTCTGTTTAAAAATTCTGTCATAAAGCAATGTCACAAAGGAATCGCGCACGTCAAAATCTAATTGGTAAACGAAATTCTTATTAAGTAATCACCGTTTAAGTAGGGCAAGTTCGTTTATGACATCAACCCTCCTTCAAGTTCTTCCTTGATTTATGACACAGCTTTTCTCTTCTTCGCAAAAATATCAAAAGTGCCCGAGGATTCGGGGAGATTTATTGCAACACTACGCATGAGGTTTTCACATGTTACTAAGCTTCAGACATTCTTTATAGCATCTATTCACATTTATATTCTCGGAGTGAATTATATTCTATCGAAAACATTGGACCACATCCGGAGAAGTCAGGGAACAAATTTGGAGAAAAAATGAGGTCAAAATTAACCTTTGAAGAGTTTTGTATGGGGGAGGGATCCCCGTGCTGTCGTCGAGCAAATGATACACTTTCGATGATTGTAGCGCGGGAGAGGGGGTGCATTTGAAAGAGAAGATTCTTTTTTTAAAAAATTTTAATGCTTTAGCTTAGCAGAATAAAATTAAAGGGGAATGAATTTCTGGTATACTTTTACAGTATGATATAGTTTGTGTTTACCTTCCTTACATCATCCCTCTTATATGGTAATTTAATAGATAAAATATGTCAAAATATTTAAATTGTGAAGAACTACAGCATAGATAAGCTAATCTGATTTCTAACTGTAGTTTATTATATGTTATTATTGTATAATATTTTCATTTTATAATATGTCATTTTTGATTAATTACATTTTGTCAAAACAGTATCAATAATAAAGTATATAGTGAATCTCAAGATATAGTATTTAAAATACTATATCTTGAGATTCACTGCAAAATTTGAAATACAGCTCCAGTTAAATCTGTATGAAATTTCGTTCGTCTACTTTTGCTGCAATTTGGAGTTACTGCGGTCTCACATACATGGAGAGATAGACAATCTTTCTGTTGATAAATGTGATCCAAATTTTAATAAAATTCGCAAAAATTAGAAGTTAAGATTTTACGCCTAAATTCACTTTTCTATATGTTTGTTTTTGAATTATTGTGGTAACATATGTACCGACACATGATTAAAAAATGTTACATGAATTTTCCAGAAAAATCTGGAAAAAAATTCAAACTCTGGAAGATCTAAAGCACCGATTTCGTCAAAATATCGATATTTAAGCTTTTTCCGTCTACAATAATTTCCCTTCGAATTGAATATTTCTTTGGAGCAAGGCTTCTGTAGCGTTTTCCATTTGGACTTATGTTTTGATAGTATGTAAAAAACACTTTCATTTTATTTATGAAACACAAATGACGAATTTTAGTCTATAAATGTATACGTGTAAAAATAAAGTATTAATTAATGATAAATAAATAATAAGTGCATTTAAATATATCTATTAATAACATTTTAACTAAAAACTTTCAGCTCAAGAAGACATATTGATTTATTTTTGCTTTGTTAAATTGAAAAAAATTAATTGAAATTCTTACGTTCAGAGTTTTTTCGAAACGGGAAGGCATATTCATGAAAAATTCATGAACGTAAACGAAATTAAAATCGCATCATTAACACAAGAATACTGGTAATACAAGGACGAAAATCTTGGCAAGCGGGCAAGAAGAAAATAAGACTTTTTGAATAATTATAAAATAAGTATAAAAAGATTTTGCAAGTGGTTAATCCAAATAATACCAAAAAGAATAATCATGTTTTGACAAACTATATTTAAAATAAAAGTAAGTTTGTGACACATTTTCGAATTTCATTCAGAACAGTTAAAGACTAATTAATTAAAATATAATTAATTGAAATTACTCATCTTTTAATAAGGTACTGTAAATTATTAAAAAAATTGTTTGAGATCTATAACCGAATAAGTTTTAAAGAGATGAAATTTTGAAGATAGTACTTGCTTTTAAGGTTTTTCAGATTATCATCTATTTTCAAAACTCGTAACTATCACAAAATCCTTACATTGAATAGGTCATTATAAATTTAGTGATACATCTTCGTGTAAAAAGTATCTTTATAATACTTTTATTTACTTTATTTTTGTCATGTTAGTAATTCTGTAACAGATTTTTTACTCTTATCTTAATTGCTGGCGTTTTGAAATTTTGTTCTCTGTTACAAGCCTTGATGACGATGCATGGCAGTGATGTAGCATTTTCAGAAAATAATATTCCATTAATCGATACATTTAATTAAATTTCCATTACTATTGTTGACGCCACTTGATAGTTAATTAGAGAAAAATTTCAAAAGTTCATAATAACGAAATTATAATAACGAATTATAAATTAATGACTAAAATATAGAAAATGATAAAAACATTAAAAAAATTAATTTTTAGTACCTGAAATAATTTTTTTTAAATGCTTTCATTGAATTTATTTTCGAGTTGTTTTGCCTTTGCATCACATGTCTACATATTTTAAAACTATTAAAATCATTTAAAAAATTCAATTCAAAATTATTAAAAAGATCATTGCCTTGTACATCGTTTGTAGGAGAAACTGTGACAATGATTACAGTACTGATAAATTTCCCTAGTCATCTTTATAATTTTTTTTTGTAAATTTTATCATTTCGACAAAAATATTTCTTGTTTAATTTTTGGAAGTGAATGCGGATTTTCTTTTTTAATGTAACACTTCAGTTTTAGGTAATTCAAAAATTATGTGATCGCAGTTGTATAGAACGGTAATAATAGTGCCTTTGGAGATGATATTTACGATACTAAACCGCCGAAATTATAAGACAAGAAATAAGTAAGAATTTCATACAAGTCTGATACCATGATATAAAATTTATTTCTAAAGATTTAAAAACAATATCAAAATGGTGGAAATAATAATTAACTGTTTTAAGTTTCATTTTTTTTAAACTTTTCTATTCGAAATATGGAAGAAGTATAATAATAACCGTCAAAATTTCGAAAAGATGTTCAAAATTCTCCATATTTCAAATCTTCTTGAGTTAAAAAAACAACATATTTTTAGCATTATACCTGTCTATTTGGGGATACAACAATTTAAAATTGCTTTGAGCTAGATAATGGAAATTAGGTACATAAATGTTCGTTAAAACGCTAAGTATAAAGCTCAGAAAGCTAGACATATAAAATTTGATACACAGGTTTAACATTTAAAGTATAAATTCTAATCAAAGTTTGACCCAATCTGTCTAAGGCGGGACAGACTGTCGATTTGTACTTTCGCATGCATGTAAAAGCAAGATCTCGTAAACGCAAAGACATAAATCTATGAAACACAGTATGGTATTTTGTGACATTTTAAAATTTTGGTTTTGAATCAAATGTCAATCAATATGTCTAAAATACAAATTTTCATGATATTACGGTAAAAATGCTCATTAGCGCCGAAGATCGATTAGTCGTAACTAATATTCATCAATGATATTTAAAGCATTCGCGGCATTACCCAGAATCCACAATTTTATGTCAGTTTAGAAACCTTTATTGGAAACTATGCCAGAGTTTTCAACTGCTTTTGTTCTGGAACTGCATATTTTAGAAAGCAAATACAATAATAATACCATCGAAACTATCTGGTTCCATATTATAAGTAAACCTTAACTTTACATGTTGAGCAATTCGTTGGTACAAAAACTGAAAAATTAACCGTAGCTCACTCACTAAAGGCATTTTTTAAATTTAGTTGTGAAAAAGAAATACGATTGCTGCTCTTTAAAATTACCATTTCTGATATAAAAAAGTGTTACGGCCAATGAGATCAGTCAGTAAATACTAATATAAGTTTGGGGGAAAATCCATTATTATTTAACAGCCATCTACCGAAAAAATAATGAATTTCTTTTACCATTATTTTCAAAAATTCCAAATGGAAAGAAAATAATGGAAAGAAATCCATTATTTTCTCGGTAGACGGTTGTAAAATAATAATGGATTTCTTTTTCCTCAACCTAATATTAGCCGAACTTTCAACTCGGCTATTGTTAATAATAAACGATTTTTCATATAGATCGTAAAATTGTGCACTCTCTGATTAAGCCTCCGATTATTTTCGCATTAAAAAAAAATTCCAAAGGCTGACTGAAGTGCTCTTGTATTTCGACCATGTAAAAATTGTGTATCAACTTACATTTTGTAGAAATGTTCAGTCATAACTCATATTGCGCATCGATCAGAAATTAATGAAGATCTGATTTGGGATCAATTCATTTCCCAGAAAGTTGATGATAATTTGAAACTTTCATTCGTGATTCTTTGCTGCGGACAATACTTGTTAGTATTTTTGTAAAAATAGCACATGCACTCAGGATAGCATAAAGGATTTATTTTAAAAAATTATAATTTTGTTGCATATTTTTTTTTGTTAATAAGATGCACTGCTTTCAATAAAATTTTACGAAATTCCTAGAAAACATGGAAATTCGTTATCAGTATATGGTATTAAAATTGAAAATAAATATGCTGAATACCCTAGAAAATATGAGGATTTAGTAAATAATTTTTAATCATGCATGTGGGAATTTTTTTTCCTTCATTTCCAAACTAGGTATATAGTATAGGTTTTATACAGTTTATATAAAAATTACGTTTGAATAACGTAAAGATACTGGAATTGCTAAGAAATTAATTTCAATTAACTCTATGAGACAATAAATGGTAAGGGATTTTTTGCAAATTATAAATTTTAAATTAATTTTAAATTAGCAGAATTGAAATATATGAATGCAAGGAATGCATTACTCTTTGCAAAATTAGGCATACTCTTGTGAACTTATAAATTCAACATCTAATCTAAATCGCGGCAAATCATACATGAAACCATAGGTGTTCGAATCCTTTTGATTTGATACTATATTTGATCTTTAAGAATGAAATATTTTGTAAATATCAGCATTAAGCATATATGTCTTAACATGTACAATCGTCAAGCTTGAACATTGAGGGAAAGGAATTTCAAAGCGTATTACAAAATAATCAATCAATAAATAAATTCATTAAAAAAGTGTCTTAGGATATATTTCCTTATTTAGAATATGATTTTTTTTTTAGAATTTCGATTGTGGAATAAAATATTTAGCCAGTTCATTTATCATTATTATGAGAAACAAATGCTATAATGGGATAAATAAAAAAAACACTATTTAAAAAAGAGTGCCTTCCTTTGAAGAAAAGGATAAAAACAAATTTTTATCACTCAGACTACCTTAGGATCTTCAAGAAAAAGAAGCAAATAAATTTTTCCCACTTCAATCTTTCAAATTCGAATTTCCAAATTTATGAGTACATTAATTTAGTGGCTTTTCAAAGAGCGTTTTCAAAATAAACTGGCAAAATGATTTTTAAAAAAGGCATTTAAATTTAAAATATTTCAGTAGAACTCTATAAATACACCTTTAGTTTTCAGTTTACAAAATCTTAATTAACAAAAGTGTTAAACTACTTTATATATTATTAACTTGCCTCTGTATCCATGGTTACGTCCACGTCAATTTGTTCTTTAAGATAGTAATAAATCTGCAAGAAAAAGCTAAATGCATATACTTGTAGGGCGTACAAAAAAAGGCATATAACATCTAGATCATACATAAAAAATTAAATTGACAAAAATTCAACTTAAATCGATTTTGAAAAATTTATTAAAAGTCAAATAAAACCCGTAAAACATAATGTTTGTGCGCTGATTTTTCAAAAGTTATAACGGGAATTCTAAAATCTTTTACATTCCATTTCACACCGTTTAGAGGTGCGCAGAAACTTTTCAATAGATCATTTAATCTTTCTAGGGACTAAAAAACAAGAGTGCTAATTTCGTTTGAATACCTCAGTGCAATATATATATATATATATATATATATATATATATATATATATATATATATATATATATATATATATATA